>CM045761.1:166339812-166611159 GCA_025200525.1 Camellia lanceoleosa | reverse complement strand
TTTCTAATATTCTTTCAGATTCCCTCCTACTAGGTTATTCGGGATGCTTCATAAAGATTAAATCAGTTATTTTATTTACGGGGCATTCAAAAATGAATCCATTGTGTTTGGGTGGCATTAAATATCTAGATGGCTACCCGAAATATATTCATAATTTTAAAAGTATGTCTAAAACAATGCCTTCCTTGAATTGTAGGTATTTTAAAAGTACATTTTGAAGTATAGTTAATCATTAAATTTTAGCATTTGTTTAAAAGTCTCAAATCTTCTGGAATAGAAAAAATTCTTAGAGGTTGGGCTTTCACATGAAAAAATGATAATTTATACAAACATTCATTTGGTCTAAAGCACAGACTCAGTAACTCCAAATCTTGCTCTATTTTAACACAATAACTGTATTTATTTTTTCCATTGTATGTGGCAACACATTTAGGTCATGCTCATACAAGCATCCAGAACATACACACGTGACACTTAATATTTATTCTGCTTTTCCTCCTTCATAAAGCCCTTCTGTAAAATTGCCTAATCTAGTTGGTGTTGTGCAGGGGTGGGTGATGCTCCGTGACTCTGCCTCTCTCATTGAAATAGCTTAAGAACTCTCGCTCTTCACCCGAAGAGGCTGGGAAATGGGAGGCCGCAGGTGGCCAAAATCCGGAAATAAAGTAACAGTGAGAGACTCCTCATCGCCCAGAAACCTCTCGATCCAAGAGACAAGCTAACCTGATTATGAACTTTGTAAAGGGAGCCTCGAATGAGTAGATGATCATTAAATTCGGTGTATATTGTTTTGTGGATCTAAATTAAGCAATCTCTTAAGAAGTTCTGCCGCTGGATGATGGGTGGGCATGAAAAGTTTTGGATGAGAGATGAAGATACGAGTCCGTTGCCTTCGTGGATCCAACCACACAACTCCTACTTGGAGCCGTAAAGACATACATAGAGCCATGTAATCTACCCGGTTGAATGAAGCAAAGATTGAAAGATTTAAAGTATATAGGAGTTACATTTGATTTACCTTGCAATGTCTTGTTATTAATGTACAACCACACAATGAGTTAGATTTGCTGAAGATGATTACAGAATAAAGATATATATATATTTCAATTGCTTATACTTCACATATGTATATAGAATTACTTGGCTATGTAATTACATGGAGAAATTTTCTTGTACTTCATTCTGTACCCTCTTTTGCCCATTTTTCGCCATAAACATCTCTATGCCGGTGGAAGCACCGTCTTTTGAGTTGTCATCGCCATAGTACGGTGGTCACCGGACGAAAGACCTCAAACTCTTAATAGCATGCTTGAATTAGGTTGTAATTTGGATAGGAGTTCAGATTTAAGTTGAGGGTCTGACATTACAGACTCCAGACCAACTAAACCAATTCAGATACTCTCATTCTCTTCTCCTCTTTATAAGATGTTGTAATATTGTCTCATATTATCACAAAACAAAAATATAATTTATGATTACATTCTCAAATAGTTAGACTTCTATTCAAAAAGTTGTATTCATCTCATCAAAATTATAGATTTTTACTATTTTACTATGAATTACAAATTCGTGTTTTGTTCAACTTCGTCAATGGATAATTATCAGTAGAAATTTGAAAAAATAATTTTCATCGAACAATTATCTCGCTTATTTTGGATTCAGACCTTTTGCCGAAAAGAAAGAAAGGAAAAAAAAGAAAAGAAAAAAAAAAAGTTGCTTTAATAAAAAGGAATTAGGTTAAACACATGTTTTTGAAAGCTTCAAAATGTTTTCAAAAATACTAATTCTTAATATTACTTTAAAAATATTTATTATTACATTCATGCTTAGAGATTTGGGAGACTGACCTCTTAGAAAAAGCAGAAATGTTGAATTAGCTTAGGTTTTTTGGTACATGTTACAATTTTGTGGAAAAAAAATCAAAAGAAGCAACATAACATGCCTATACTCAAAATAAGTAATTGTATCACAAATGTCATAAATATTATCAAAAGTTACATTAAGAATTTAAGAGTCATCTATTTTCATTCCTACTTTATTCCGAATACATTATTTTCTTTGTCTTTGTATATATATAGATTACATTAATATTTCCTTAAATTTTTTATTTTTTTAGGGAGTGTTTTTTTTTTGTATAAAAAAGATGCTATATTAATATAACTCATATATAATGAAGAATATCTATCACAACATATAATAAGAGGATAAAAGAAAAGGAATATGTTGGGATATAAAGTGAGATTGAAAATAATGACTCTCCAAAATTTTTGAGAGTACATATAACCTACAAGTTTGAGATGTGTGTGAATTTTTGACTTTTAGAGAAAAAAAATAAAATCATTATAGCGATTTAAATATGATATTTTATTTTATTAATTTTTTAACCTACTATATTTTTTTTGTAACTAAAATAGGCTTTTTAGCCCCAAAATTTGCTTTATGCCAAACTAGCGCATAGCATAGCAAGTAATGTGAGTACGTGTTTCAAGATTTTGTTGTTTTTTATTTTGGGCCATAAAGTATAAAAAAAGTCATGCTTTTACTTTTGAGCCACGGCTGGCACAAACCGACATTAGCTCAGTTAGTAGAGCGGAGGACTGTAGTGGGTATAAATTCCAAATAGCTATCCTTGGGTCGCTGGTTCGAATCCGGCAGGTCGGATCCTCTTTCTTTTTTCTCAATCCTTCTTTTCCCCCTCTTTTTTTTTCTCTCTCTCTCTCCAGTTGGTTGATCAGACTCCACCACCCGCTTCATTTCCCCGCAAATCCAAAATCGCCATGGCTCGCCGACTCCTTACCACCACCCACCTCCTAGAAAGCCTAATCCTAACCCTAAAGCCTACTTCTTCCAATTCTCCACCTCCTTCCTCATCACCAAAACCCCCAAAAATCTCGAAAAGCGCAAGAACAAGGACAACAGCCCCCAGAAACAAACTCATTACCCCACCAATCCAGCCGCCTCTCCCACTTGGAGTCCATCGTCGACCGCGACTCCACCTTCCCATTCCTCACAAAACCAAAGACTACCTCCAAGCAACCCCACCACGTCCTCCGCCTCGACGACGCCGGCAAGCTCCACCGCCGAGTTAGGGTTTCCCCGCAGCCACCAGGTCCTCCACTCCATCCTCTACGCCACCCCTCCTCTTCCAAACCTACCGTCTTGACTCCAAGATGTGGTTCGGGTTCACTGACTTCATGGGTCCCTGATCGAACAAGACAGATATTATGGATTCGATGGAGGAACGTAGAGTCACCACTGTTCGAAAACTGCTAATGATGTCCTTAAGAAGCGAATTGCTTTGAGCAAATTGTATCATTGCAGGTTGTTGTTTGGGATTCCTGAAGATTTCAGAATGGGGTTTTGAATTACCCTAATTACTTCAAGTTGTGGTTGAAGATGATGGAAAGAAAGTGCTTGAGCTTGTCAATTGGGATCCTTTGTTGGCAGTGAGTGCATTGGAGAGGAATTCATGGTGGATGAGGATCGAGTGAAAAGCTCAAATTTCGGTGAAGCACAGGAAGGAATTGGATTTGGACCAGGACGATTCGAGGAAGTTGAATTTGCTGAACACCCTTCCGTTGGTTTCGCCTTATTCGGATGGGTCCAAGTTGGATCTCTGGACATTGGAGGCAGAAGTACAGGATTGGGTTGTTGCACGAGTTCTTGAGCTTGACTTTGGAAAGAGGGCTTCTATACACCACATTGTGGAGTTCAAGGAAGAGTTCAGTCTTACCAAGCATACTTATCAAATGCTTTTGAAGCAGCCGAGGACTTTACTTGGCTGGTACAGAGATGAATGGGTTGTGTTTTTGAAGGATGCTTATAGTGAAGATGGTGTCTTGATCAATAAGGATCCACAGGTGGTTTCAATGAGAAGTTGTATAGATTTGCACAGATGCAAGAGATGGAATCAGGTTCTGATTGCAACTGATCAATTTCTAATGGGTGCATCTCAATGTCTTGTTGCTTTTTGCCAACTGAGCAAAGGTTATCAATGGGTGTGCAATCTCGTATGTGTTCTTGCAAATTGAGGAATGGTCTTAGGGCAAAAGTGTGATGAAAAGTTTTATTGTGCACTCACGAGGTATCTTAGGTTGATCCTTAACATTCTTTTTAGCAATCATCCATAGCATTCTTACTTATTTTATATGTCATAACTTACGTTATGCCTGTAACTAATTCATTTGTAATTTATGGTTCTCAATTGGCCATTTTGGTATTATCATGGTTTCCTAGTTAAGAGGAAATGTAAACTCGAATATCATCCGTCCCTCTAGCTGGTAGCAACTATTACAATGTAATATAGATTTTGAGATGAATCTATAGTGATAAGATATTTTAATGACAGCTTTTTCATTTTTTCTTCTTCTTTTGTGTGTGTGACGTCTTTGCATAATGTCTCTATCTTCTTGATGACAATTAGGATAAACTTGACAATGAGATGTCCTTGAATTGAAAACCAAAATTTGAAACATTTGACCGAAAACCCATTGGTTGCAACGTGTTGCTTATCAACTGAGCTCAATTGGTGGTTATAATTACCAGATAGTGAAATGTTTTAGCAAGGACCTCTATGGCAGGTGGCAAATTGGTGCTTTGTGTCTTTTTGGGGAAGAATGCGTCATATAAAATATGTTTATTTTCTTGTATTATCAATATCTAGAACATCAATAAATTTGATATGAGATGTATTCGAAGTTCATTTGATAGAACTTATAAACCCGACTTTTTTGCTTCTTTCTTTGCAAGAGAGTCTCTGTTAACATTTATATGATGAGCTGACGAATAAGATAAAAGCATAATAGAAGCTTACTACTCAAATCAAGACTGATCATGCAGGTCAAAGTCTATGTTGATCTTATCTTGTTCATGGTGGATACTAGTACATTCTCAAGACAAACAGCAAGTCTTAAGGGTTGTTTGGGATGATCTAAATAAGTGCACTTTTTGACTTTTTATGAAATATGGGTTGGATTTGGGTTGAGTTTGAAGTGATGTGTTAGAGAGGTGATGTGACTTAAATAAGATGGTGTGACTTAAATAGGAAAGTGACTTTTTGACTTTTTAAATTTTGAAACTTACCAAGCGAGGCCTAAATCTTACTGATTAGAATATTGCAAGAAATGTGTTCAATCCGGAATTGTATGTAAAGAAGTTTTTCTCTATATTTATTGGGCTGCAAATTAAGCTGGAGAAGGGAAAGATGCTGTTTCACAATAATCAGCAGCACTAATCACACATAGGTAAAGAATATGGTTAACTTCTGATCTACACATAATGCAAATACTACTAAAAATGCTTTTGCAACACTTTGGATACACACCGCTTGATGCCTCAATAGCCATCCCACTTTAATTCAGTGGACTTCAACCCCTGACCTCATTTCTGATGCACTTTAAAGCTCACCTGATACCACTAAGCATCAACACTTGGTTGTTTTAGGGTTTTGTTTTATTCACATCATCTTTTCTGGGAGTGAACAATTGTTAAAGATGTATAGCATATCACAGTAAGTATTTGTCTCTGGTTTACTGGACACTCTTTTCCCCACCACATGATATAAGCCACGATAGATTCAGGCTAAAACTTAAAAAGAGATGAGGAAAGCATTGTCCTGGTGTAGTTCAGATTTTGCAAATTTCCTCCAAGATAAGTATTTGCAGCTGCAGGCAGTCTCTCAGATCAGAACAAGACCCTTGCAGCACATATCCTTTTCCATCATTCTATCTTCAATAATTATACAGACACATAATCAATAATAAGACCAACCACACAAGTGAAACAACAGAAGTGGAATAACCTCAGTGTTCTTTCATTTATTCATCCATCTCTGGAAGATGGAATTTTTGTGTTTAATGAATCAAAACATATAACATTGTAAAGAAACATTTCATTGGTGAAAAAGAATTAAAGAGAAATAGAGAGCAATTCCTTGTGAGTTGATACTCGGTACTGTATAAACAAAATCATAATATTTCACCATTGCAGGTTCTTATGGCTTAGAGTACAATAATTCACTTCAAAATTCAATTCCTCATGCTGTTTTACCTGTGAGAACATAGACCAAGCTAATCTATGCTCATGCTCATGCTCATGCTCATGCACAGAGATCTGATGTTTTAAAGCAAACCTAGATAAAATGCAACTTTATCAATGTGTCTAGCTTGTGCACAAAGTTCAATGAGAAAATGAAAGCATAGAAAACTCCCACTTCAAAAAAGTCAACTTGATTTCAAGGTAAAATTCCCAAGAAATGGGAAACATTTACCGGGAAGATGAAGCTTGTTCAGATGACTTCATCTTTAGGGCTGATGGCTGGTGATGAGTTCGGCTTTTGATCTCTGCTGCCTTCTCTGCTCAACACCGGCTTTTCTCCTGTGCCCACTGGATCCTGGCTCACCCTTTTACTGATTTTCTGCAGGAGTTCCAACTGCTGTTGCCAAGTGCAGCTTTGGCAATGCTTTCTGTAGCCACCTCCGTGCCTTCTGTGGATTAATTGGCTGTTTGTTCAGGTACGCTAGCCGGAGAAGACATAAAACTGACTTGCGCAGTTGTTCGTCGTTGATATTGCTCTGGATTGGATTCCCCAACAGATTCAGGGCTAGCAGGGAGTTGTAGTTGGCTACAAGCTGGCCAAGTGCCTTTGTTGTGGTTAACTTGTTGAAGCACAAGTCTAGGACAGTCAGCTTCAAGAATCTATGCAACCCTCAACTTCACTGATCTTGTTTCCAGCGAGGTAAAGCTCCTTAATAAGTGTACAGTTTGACAAACCTGATATCATTTGTAGTTAGATTGCTGTATTAGTTATACAATGATCTCTTAAAAGTGTTATCAATCAGTTCTATAATGATATTTTCTTTTCTTACCATGCCCAATTCGAGAGAGGCGGTTGTAACTGAGATCTAGGACACGCAACCGAGTTAATTCTCTGAAGCCTTCGATTGTGCTGATTTTGTTTTTGGACATGTTGAGAGTGTGGAGACCTTTTGGCAGAGACCCAGTAGTGATATGAACTGCAAACCAAAATAAAAACAGTTGGTTATACCTAAAATGCCACTCGCGCTTTACTGTTTCTAACTCGATTACTAACCTATTGAGTTGCCTGATAGGTTGACAGATCGAAGACTGGAGAACTGTGCAAGGGTCGGGATAACTTTTAATCCGATCCCTGCGATGTGAGCCACTGTCGAGGAAGAATTTAGAGACTGGATAACAGTGTCGGCATATAAAATCTCCTCCGAAATATTCACATTTGGATGCCGATGAGATGTGCTTGTTGGTGATTTTCCAGTTTCTGGAGATTGTGGGAAAACAATTTCATTGTCATTGTCATTGTCATTGTCGTCGTCATCATTAACCGGGAGTGGAGGTTGTTGGATTGCGAGTTCTTTTACCCACTCATCCACTCTTGTTAATGGTGATTCTGTAGAGAAAGCAACCCACTGGTTCTGTGGCAGAAACCAGAAACTCCGCCATGAAAGCCATCAACTCTGGTTATCATTGTTGTTACCACCCTTCATTGATTTTCTGGTTAACAATTCAGGCGATTTCATCTTTTCTGACTCCAAAGCTCTGTTTGGTTCCAGCTCATCCGAGCAGTACCCACCTTGCTGGTTGAAAATAGATTTGATTGGAATCGTCTGCGGTTTTGTAGACCACGACTTGTGCAGATTCCTATGGCTCCAGAGAAACAATTTCCACCAGAGTCTTCTACTTCGAGAGGGCAGTACTTGGCTCGAAGAATGCTTCTTCAACATCACTTTATCAGGACTATAATGGGTCATCACTGACCTCAGGCTTCTTGGATTTTCAGGCAGCATATCCTCCTGAAATCTATCAGCTAATCTCTGCAACTCTTCGAAGGACTGACTCTTCGAAGGGTGCAAATGATCACGTATCTTCGTCAGTACGTCCCTCGTTTCCAGGTTAGAACACGAACGCTTGAGGTTTGGTGATGCCCAGAACTCTGTTTTCCCAATCCCCGGATCACTAACATGCCCGCTTTGGATCAAATCAACACCCTCTTCAGCATCTTTACTAGTTTTGTTCTCAAATTCAACATCAATTGTTTTACCCAATTTGTAAAATTCTGTCTTTTTGTTTATTGACTGATCATTTTCATCGTTTGAGTCCACAACATGGGATTGGAAATCGAAATCCGAGTTATCCCTCTTCATCGACAAGTTCTCTTCTTGCTCGTCTTCCCTTCGTAAGACACTTCTGTAGGCTCTCCTTGACAGGGCTCTCATGGCTTATTACCTTGACGTTGCATAGAATTTCCTGAAATACCAAACAGTACTGGGACACGAAAAGAAGCAGCTTTCGATTCATCGGATTTTGAAGAGTTTGCATGGCCTTCAAATCTCACTTGCAAGGTCTTGATCTTCTTCTGGTAATCATCCTACAACCAGACAAGGAATTGGGGTAAACAGAGTTTATACCAAACAACACGATTAAAATAGTTTTTTTATTACACATTTGATTGAACGGTTCATATTCACCTTTTCTTTCTTGTTCTTCCCGATCAGCGCAGGGAAGCATTTGAATTTTGACATTTTTTATGATATGGGTTCAACTGGAAATTGGAATATATTGACACGGAAAAGAGAATCTTGAAGCAGGGTTTCAATTGGTCAAAAGTTAATAGTTAGCCATAATCAATGGGAAGACGCCAAACCAATAACAGAACGCAATTGAACAAAGATGAAGACAAAGACAAAGACAAGGAGAGAAGATGATTGGAAATGGAAGAATCAACGACTGGTAGTGTTGTTCTTGCATCAGCCGCCCTAACCCATCTCAAGAAACAAGGAGATTTGATTGGAGGGTCGGCCAGAGTGAGTTCAGCAGCTTCTCTCTATATGCTTCGCCACAAACCGCCCTGCGTAGACACGCACAGGTATACATATTTATTTACATGATCAAAAAGAAAAAGTACAAATTCACGAACCTATATTTGCCGATATTCTTTCAATCTGTTTTGAAAATCATATTTTTGTATTTTCTATATATATATATATGCATGCAACAAGATTTTGAATACAGTAGTATTAGGAAACACCTTTTGGGAGAAATTTCAGGTACAAGTTATGTAAAGTCCATGAAGAGAACATATTTGGTTGGGAGGGCTCAATGAAAATGAAAGAGAAAATAGAAAGAGTCTGCAGAAACCAATAATTTAAAAATGGAATTCTGGGTGGTGGTGCTGATTTACCTATTGAAGCGAAAGTGTGCCAGATTTGAGAGGTACCAAATGTTATATAATCTCTGGAATTTGTGCTTTTTTCCTGCTATAAACTCGTTCAGATCACAAAGAAGAATCCCGAAATCTGTGTATTCATATATGTATGAGAGAGAGAGAGAGGAGGAAAAGGGTTGGAAGAGACGAGAAATAATAAATGTAATTATGTGGGGAGGGACATACACGCATATGACACGGTCTAAGCCTACCTCATATATCTATTTATTCATTTACTAGTTTATATATATAAGCTTGAGTGTTAACATCATCTCATGTCTTACTTTCTTTTCCTGATAATCTTTTACGCTGTGTTTGGTTGAGGGATTTGTGGAGGAATTTAGAAAAGGAAATGAAAAAGATGTGTAAAACTATGTGAAATATAGGTATGTTTTATTCATATTTTACCTATCTTTTTCATTTCTTTCAAATCATACCGAATCTCAAATAATCAAAACAACATTAGAGATTCTAAATGAATTGGTATATATTTTACATAATATTCGTATAGATGTAGAGTTCACATTACATGGGATTTATATGGATCTCACACTATTTGATACAATATTTTGTAATTCATTTTAGCTCTCTAAGCATTTTTGTACCTTTTTCCCCTCACTCTAAGATATGAGTATCATATGTATTTATGAATGTAAACCCCATTGTTTTGTGTTTAGAAGTGAGAAAATGATATAAGAAATGAGATTATATATAACATTATTATTTAAAATTAGATTTTACTAATAAATTTTATAAGTCGTTTAATTTATTTATAACATTAATAATTTAAGATATTGTTGTACATAAATAATTTCAAGACCCGTTTGGAACTATGGGGTGTTTTGGAAAGATTGTAAAAAGTAACTTTTTAGCTTTTAATCAAGTTTTGGCTTTTTAGACAAGTAATTTGAGAAATTAGTAAAAGTTACTTTTGATTTAATAATATTTGTTTATGATATCAAATCACAACAAAATGACCAAATTATTTCCATTCAATTTAAAATATTTACAACTTCACATATGTACCATATTTTGACCTATGAGGGCTATAATTGTAATTTCACTAGTGGTTGAAAATCAACTTTCCAAATATCTTTAAATACAAAAAGGTCAATTTTTAATTTTTTTACTTTTCTTACAAACTAAAAAAAGTGGCTAAAAATCAAGTCACCAAAAAAAGCCTATATTTCAAATCAAAAGTGGCGTTCATCATTCAAGAATAATTTAAATAAAAAAGTGGCGTTCATCATTCAAGAATAATAATTTAAATAAATATGATAATTTTCTTATAAATTTTAAGATTGAGTTAAATTGATTTATCTAATAGATTTAAAATAATTATATAAAACAAGATATTTTAAAGCATGCTAAGATTTCTCTTTCACCCCCACATATCTTCTATCTCAACTTATTTTCTTATATTGTTCTCTATCCTGTTAATCTCAATTATTATTATTATTTTTTTGTTTGAAACCCACATCTATCCAAACAAACGCTTATTGTGTAAATTATGAATGCTTTCTTTATTTTTTGAAAACTTAAAATGTTCTTTTTTTTTCTTGTGTTTTACTTACATTTTATCTTTAATATTTGGATATGAGTATATAATTTTTTTATGTCTAAGGTCTTGTTTGTTAATAAATTAAAATTGTGAAAAAGTCATTATAAATTATCACATCAGTCTTTTTATTTTTTTTTTGTACATCTTTAAGTGAAAAGTTAAAAAGATTAATAAAATAATCAATTCTCAAAAGAATTCTAAATATGTTTTTGACAATGAAAAATATTAAAAATTTTAAAAATTTATTAAAATTTTTATTAAATACCTACATAAATGTGACTCATATCTTATGAACTTTAATCATGCTGTTGTTGGTAGACTATTACAGTGGGTCGAGCACCACATGGGTCTCAGTTTAATCCTTGTGGCCGGCCATGTGGCTGTCCCAACAGATGGTCCCCACCGCCTGATCTTTATGTGTTGTTTGTGGTCGGTACGTACTGGAGTAATCCAGCGGTGTACGACACAGGAGGACGTACACTTGAAGACAACGCCCATGAAACATAACGCCCATGAAACATATGCTATTAGATGGTCCTGGGAAAGAAGAGATATAATTTATAATTTTATGTTGACGATTGGTTTGATGGGTGGGTTGATTTTTTAATTATTTTAATTTGGATTAAAAAATCTTATTTTGAAAGAATTTTTGATTTTTTTAATTTTTTATAAGAGAAAAATGTAATGATTATGAGTTTGATATGATATTTTATTTTATTGAATTAAAAAATATATTTTATTATATTTTTTTTTGACTATTTTAACAAAAAATCTCAAATCAAGACTTTCCAAACGAACTCTAAGTGATTAAGTATTTGTTTGGCATGTTAGAATTTTTAGTTTTTTAATTATTTTAGTCACAAAAAGATAAAATAAATTTTTTAACTTAATAAGACAAAACATCACATATAAACTATAATCATTTTATTTTTCTCATACAAAAGTTAAAAAATTAAAAAATCTATCATAAATGAGACTTTGTAACTTTAAATTAAAATAACTAAAAAATTAAAAAATCAATTTACATTCCAAACAAATCCTAAAAACAACAAAATCGTATTATATTAGGATTGATAAAAAATATTATCACGTGATCCATCAAATGCACCAAATAATTTTTCCCACCATGTAAGCTTTTCTCGAAAACAGAAGTTGGGTTGTAGCAACTTTGGCGGCAAAAATGCTACTGATATTTATATTTTTTTATTATATTTTAATATAATGTTCACATATGAAAAAATTATTGAAAACGTGGACAGGGTGTTATTTAAGTGGTAAAAAGTTGTTATTTATCATATCATATTCATTTTGCTATTTAATTTTTTACTTTTAATAAAAAAATTCATTTAGCGAGAGGAGAGAAGAAGTTTCAAAATATTAAATGAATTTTGACGTTATATATAGTATAGATAAATAGATAAATTAAACTTTAGTGTAAAAAGTGTGGATCCAGTTTTTTTTATTTTAAATAATTGGTCCTCCTTCTGTCATATTAATAATTTTATGATTATTAAATTTTGAGTAATGAATTTTATATTCATGTAAAATATTTGATAGAAATTTTAATAATTTTTTTGAGATTTATAATGTTTTTCTTAAATTTTTTATCAAATCATTTAGGTACTTGATGCGAAATATAATAATGATATTCATTTATAAAAACAGAGATGTACAAACTCAAAAGAAACTTTTTAAAAAAATATTTAGAATTTTAAATGAAAAAATCATAAGAAACTCTCATACGAAATCCGTTACTCCAATCAGTCCCATAGATTTTCTAATACACTAATAGGTTCTTTTTGTTTTAATAACCTTATCGTGAGATCATATTTTAAATTGGGCTGTGCTAGATCCCCCGAAAATGGAGGACCCCTAAACCCCCGAAAATTCAGAACAAGGCACACAAAAAAAAAAGAGTCCAAAACGACGTCGTTTTGGACATTAGGGGATTATGGGGGGCATTTTTAGGAAGACAAATCATTTTCCTTTTAAATTTTAGTATGATGTAGTGAGTGTTTTTACCCTTCTTGCCATCTTAGGAAAGTTAGATCTAATTTTCGGATCAAGTTTCCGTCACTCCAATGTAACAATCAAACATAACACTTCAAAAAAAAATTTTAGTATACTTTTCCCAAATGTAGTATTCCAACGTAACATACTAAAATTTTTTTTAATGTACTTTTCTCAAGCATAATACTCTAACACTAAAAAATTGTTAGTATACTTTTTCCAAGCGTAACACTTTCACTTTAAAAACTCTTTAGTATACTTTTTCAAAGCGTAACACTCTAACACTAAAAATTCCTCGATATACTTAGTGTAAGACTCCAAAATTCCAACGTAGCACACAAAAAAACTCTTTAATAACATAACACTTCAACATTACAAAATTCTTTAATGTGCTTTTCCTAAACATAATACTCAAACAATAAAAAACTCCTTACGGGGTGTTTGTTCCATCTCCAATGGAAAGTCCAACTTTTGGATAGAAAAACACCGATTGGACTAATAGTTTCCCATATGTGAGATAACTCTATTCCATGGGGGTGTAGGATAAAAATGGATAGATTGAGCCAACCTCGGGATTAGGTAGTTAAATGATCAAATTGACCCTTAACTATATAACATTTCTTTCTTTTATTTTTTTAAACATGATGAATTTTTTTTAAACATGTATAAATTAATCTCGTGATATATAATTATTTTCTTTTTCGGTATTAGCAAAATAATAAAAGGAAATATACTTTTAAAATTCAAAAGGAAAATAATATATAGCATATTTTTTTTTTCATTTGATTTTTTTTTAAAACATGTGTAAATTAATCTCATGATATATAATTGTCTTTCCCCTTTTTTTTCTTTTTTTCTTTTTTTTTGTATTAGCAAAATTATAAATGGAAATACTTCTAATGTCGTATTTAAATAAACTTAATAGTGGTCTTACTAAAATTGTTGCTGGCCGCAAATAAGAGGCGGAGGGCACATTTGAAATAACCCTTGAGGATGTGAGATGAGGCCGGCCACTTCCCTCCTGCGAGGCAGGCGTCAACATTGAGTGTCCAACAATGAGGATCTTGAGCTCTGGTGGAGTTAGTGCGGATGGAAGGTTAGTGGTTGAAATTTGGATTGGTAAATTCAAGATGAAGTCGACTCACGGCTTGTCCTTTGATTCTTTGTCAGGCGATAAGAGATGTCGGCGGCTTAGTTCTCTTGACCCTTGCATTAGTCTTCTGAGCTCGGGTTCTTTGCATGACCTTCTTATTGGTGGTCGGTTAGAACCACTATTGAATGAGCTTGGAAGTAGGGGCGGAGTCGTCTGGAGGCAGAGACCAAGGCCAGGGACAGCTTTTCTAATAGGGATAGTTCTGCTCCGCTCCCTTGAGAGCCCGGCTGATGTAATAGACCGGTCGTTGGACGGGGCCGTCCTCTCGATGAAGTCTTTGCTTGATTGCGGTGCTTAATCTTGCTAGGTAGAGAAAGAGGGGCTCATGGTGATTACTGTGAGAGAATGGGAGGGTTGGCCATGCATTGTTTCAAGCTATTTGAAAGGCCTCTTGATTGATTGTCCATTCGAAAGTCTGCCGCGGGACTTTGAAGAATGGTAGGCACTTATCCGTCGCGGAGATAAACAGTTAAGTGCCGCCTTTCTGCTGTGAGCCTTTGGACCTCTTTAACGGTTTTGGGTATTGCATCTCAATCAAGGCCTTGATCTTCTCGGGTTAGCCTCGATCTGGTGACCATGAAACCGAACTTGCGATCCTCCAAAGGCACACTTCTCGGGGTTGAGCTTCATCGATATTTGAGTGTGGCAAAAGTCTCTCATGGTCGGTGAGGTGGTCGGCGGAGAGTTTGCTCTTAACCAACATGTCATCCACATACACTTCCATGTTCGCCCGTCGATGGTGGAAGCTGTGTTGACGGGCGTTGGTAGGTGGCCCCATTCTTTAGTCGAAAGCGGCATGACACGGTAGTGGTAAGTGCCGATCGGTGATGAAAGATGTGTGTTCTGGTCGGATGAGTGCATCACGATCTGGTTGTACCTGAAAAAGCATCCATGGTGAGCATTTGATGGCCGGTAGTGGCGTCGACGATGAATCAATGCGGGGAGAGGGTAGCTATCTTTGGAACAAGCTCGGTTCAAGTCGGAATAGTTGGCCTTGAAGCGCCACTGCCATTGTTTTTGCGGACGGGACCACATTGAATGACCACTTAGGATAATCCACATTTCGGATAAGCGGGCCTCGAAAAGTTTGTCAACCTCTGCGGTATGAGATTGTTGCGCTCTGGATGGAAAATCTGTTGCCTCTGTCGGTGGGTCGGAAGTGAGGCTCAATCTTGAGGTGGTGGGTTATGAAAGAGTCGATGCAGCATGTCTGCATGGGTCCAGGCGAAGACGTCTCTATGTTCGGTTAGGAGAGCGTTGAGGTCGGCCTTGGCTTGGGAAGGCAGTTGGCTACCGATTTTAGCAGTTTTGAGTGGGTCGGTGGGATCGATGTTAACTTCGACGAGTTCCTCCATAGGTTCGCCTCTGATCAGTTCGTCCTCATCTCGGGCGTCAAGTCCTTCTATGATCATTGCCTCCTTCAGTTTGACCTCTTTGAGTGAGGCAACATAACATTCTCTAGCGACGGTCTGTTCTCCTCTCACCGTTCAGGCCCCAAAATCGGTAGGGAACTTGAGGGCAAGGTGGTAGGTGGATGTGATGGCTTGGAAGGCATTGAGGCGGTCTGTAGAGATGATGTTGTGGTGAGGCGATCGACAACAAGGAAAGTAAGCAACCGTGGTCTGGAGGGTATTCCCCAATGGTGATGGGAGATCAATGGGCCGGCAGAGGTCACCGGTCACCGGTGAAACCAACGAGAGGAGTTTGGAGTGAAGCGAGCTTTCTTCCGATCTTGATTGGCGGAAGCAGTTCAAAATGATGTCGGACGGTGACATTGTCAATGAGGACTCGTCGACCTTATAATTAGAAGGGCGATGGAGATGACAAGGGATCATCGTGAGGATAACGGATGCCGGCGATCGGCGTCAAGTGAAGGTAATAGGTTACGTCCACTGCTTGGGTTGTTTGAAATGGTCGATCGTGGCGGCCGTCTTGCGAAACCTGCGTATCTTTCTAAGTTACGCCCTCTGTGGCGAGATGGTCCACCAAGCAAGACCACTGAAATAACTCGATTTCACTGGCGGAGGCGGATTACCTTGAGGCCGAGGTTGTTGGTGGGGTCGTCATGCCTGGTCGTTGAGCTTGTCGTAGTGGAGGGTATGCTGCGATTGTCTCTGTGAGGTTCGCCCTTTGCTCTCTGAGGCGGGTATCTGTGAACGGCTCAGGCGCCTGGCGAATGAGGGTCTCCACTTAGTCTTTGGTGATCTGATCGTCGGTGTTATAGCCATGATCTTGGTGGAAGCAGCAATATTTGGATTTGGTCTTCTTGGTTGGAAGGGTTAGTGGAGGAGAGGCCACTTGAGGGTAGTCATTGGATCACAGTTAGAACTTGTTCCATGGGAGTATTGAGCGGGGTATATTGCTCGAACCGGCGGAAGTCTGGTAGTGCCGGCCAATTCGGCTCGAGGTCGATCGGCATAAGCGGGATGTTTGGTTATGGTCGGGTGTTCTTGGGTTCTTGGTCTTTTCTTTTTCTCTGAAGTGCAGTATTTAGTTGTGGAGTCTGCTTAGCGGCTAGAAGTCCTCGGCGTTCATGTACTTTTGGGCTTTGGAAGCAAGGCGCCATGGATGTCGGGGTTCTTGGAGAGAGAAGAAATCGGATGACCATGAACTAGCCATGGCTGTGAGGATGACCTTATCGTCATTTTAAAGAACTTGTAAGGCGGTGTTGAAGCGGTGACAAAGCTGCGTAGTGACTCCCCTCGATGCGGATGTTGAGGAGTTGGGTCATGGGACGTCGGCGTTGAGCTCCGATGAAGTGGCTCGGAAAGAGTCGAGGTGTTGGAATGTAGAGACGAATCTGGCGGCAAGCGGGTGAACCATAGCCAAGCCGATCCTTTAGAGTCCAGGAAGGCTCGACATGATTCGTCGAGAAAGCATGGAGGATCATGAGTGTCTGATGGGTTTCGGTGATCGGCAGGGTCGGTTGTTCGTCAAAGTCGATGGTAGGCATTTTGAACTTGGGGGTAGGGGCTTGTCTCGGATGGAAAACGAAATGGGAGTTCTTTGTAATGGAGGGCTTATGTTGAATGTTTTGCATGACCCCTTGGAGTTGGAGTTTCATGGCGGAGTTGGCGTCCCAAAGGGAATGTTGTCACCTTGAGGAGATAGATGTTGAGCCTGCTAGCTTCTCCCTCGGGGCTGGGGCTATAATGATGGGCGTGGGGGTGGAGGAGGAGGATGTACATGTGGGTGAGGGTTGCAAGCCCTGAGTTAGGAGGATTGGGTGGTGGGACAATATGGCACAGGACTTGTTCGGATGGGATGGAATATCTGGAGGTGGTGGTGGAATAGGGAGGTTCCGTTGGAGCAGGCGTTGATTAAGGCTGGTTTTGTTCGCCATACGGTTGATCTTGTTGGTGAGCTCGATGAAATCTTGTGGTGGGTTGTTTGGATTGGGAGGGTCGGTCTGGTGATCGTGACATTGTGGTGGGAAGCCATGGATCTGGTCGTTACCATGCAGCGTGTGGATGAGGTGAAAAATGTTCTTTGGAAAAGGGTCTCGTGACAATGAACCTGGCGCGCGGATAAAACCGATTTCCCAGCGGTGCGGTGATATCTGATGAGTCCTCGTGAATGGGTTGGACCGATCCAAGCTCCTCAAGCCTTGGATAACACGCAAACAAGTTCAATCGGAAGCGGGTAGTCCCCGTGAACCCTCCGGTGTGTGAATTAGAAGGTGATGGGCGAGAAAATGTAAAGAGAGAGAGAGAGATAGGAGATGAAAAACTTAACCTTCTTCTTGTCTTGAGTTTTGCTTATATCCTCTGTAATCATTTTATTTGTCTTAGTCGTTCGACCTTTTGCAAAGCTTCTAGTGGTTCGTCTCGTTAAAGGTGAGGCGTCGTTAAGTGAGGGTGTGTTATCATATAAATCGGTGATGGATTGCATTAATGGTGATGTCTTTGTGGCAATAACTGCAGATCTTTGTCTGTGACATGAAATTTGATTCTGCGCCACGTGTCCAAACATCATTGGCCTTTCTCTTTCGGTTGGCCTCCATTTGTCTTTGGAGTTTCTTGACCGAAATGTGTGATGAGGTCTAAATAATGGGCTTAGGTTTACCCATGGTGGAGTCGTGGTCCTTGTGGGCCTATCGGCGTAGGCCTATCCTGTCAAAAATAAAATACAATGCATTAAATTTAGCATTGTGATGGTAAACAATTCAAAAGAATAAAATAATATTTTGAGAAGTTATCATTTTCATAATTTTCTAATCAAATTTGAGATTCATTAAAAGCAGATTTTAGACATTTATCCTATGACAAAATAAATATGAGATACACATCATTTCCAAACAAATAGTTAGGGACTATTTATCCAGGACTAATGGTCCGTTGCATTTCAATCCCTCATTATCCATCCGTCCAAACAAACATGATCTTAGTGTAACACTTTAACACTCCAACACTAAAAGATTCTTTAGTTTACTTTTCTCAAACGTAACACTCCAATATAATACTCTAAAAACGTAATATATTAAAAAAATTCCTTATTGTACTTTTTCTAAACATAACACTCTAACGTAACTCCCCAAATGTAACATTCCAATGTGGCGGGTGTTAGGTTTTTGTAATTGGTAATTCTGTTTAACACAACTCTTTTCAGTTGTAATTTTATTCGCTCTTTTATTTCAATGAGACTATGAGTATTTAGATGCAAATCCAACTTGAATTGTACCTATGCAAAGGAGCTTGTGATCTTAATCCTTTCATGCTTGCCACTTCGCTGACTATGTACGGGTCAAGGATAGCGCTATGGCGAGGTCAAGGGGCAACGCCCCCAAAGCAAAAATACTGTCGAAGTTATTTGATTGCTCGAGCAGTCATTTGTATGCTCGAGTGGAGAAAAGAATCATCTAATACTTTTGTAGAGCGCCTGAACTTCTAAGAAGAAAGTTTACCGCTCGAGCGGTTTGCCTATATATTTTGCACTGCCTTTACTTACACCGCTCGAGCGGTGAAGTGTACGCTCGAGCAATCCTCACGATCTAGTTTACTATAAAGTGCGTTGTTCGCTCGTTTTAGGGTTTGTGTCGTCCAAATTTTCAGAGAGGAAGAAAAAATATGTTTTCTATTAGAAGGTGTTTTATATGAGTTTCCTTGGTGCATAGAAGGTAATCCATTGATCAACAAACTTCAGATTATCAAACATCAAGGGTTGTTCTTTTTGTTTCGTGATGCTGGACATTTGCATACCAAAATATTATATTTATAATCAAGTAATAACTACTACTCTGAAGTATAACGGTTAAGACCAAGTGTCGATTCTTAGGAACTAATCGAGTTGTTTTGATACCAAAATAATAATTAAAGTAATTTTAAAAGAAAGATTTTGAAAATAATAAAACTAAACTAAAACATAAAAATAAAGGTTTTGAATTCACCACCAACCTTATAATCAGGGGTTATTGTATTAGTTTTCAGAAAATCATTAATTTGGGTGAAATGATGTAAATTGATCAGAAATACATCGTCAAGAAGATTTGTATATTAAAATAAAAAAGTCACGAATCATTTTCGCTTAGCACAGACCATTACCACTAAACTAAACTAACTATGGTTGATGCACAACCCGTCTTATTAGGTATGACCCGTCTAACAATTTTAATACACAATAATGAAAATAATTGTATAACATGATTTGAATAAAATATTTATTGGACAAAAAGATCTAAAAGTTATACAATTTATCCAAATCAAATTAAAACTAAAAATATCAAATACAATTCATCCCAATTATTTGGTCAGAGTTTCATCTATACCCTAAGAAAAATATTAGTTTCACATAATTATAAACACACTACTCTAATATATACAAACTACTCCCCCACTTTTCCTTTCTTTTTATTTTCACTCTTTCTTTTCTTGGCTTCCTTGACCGAAGCCTCCGCCTCGTTGAGCTTTCCTCCTTCTTTGCTGTATCAGCTCTTCTTTTTATAGGAAAAACAAACAACCGAACATAGTTAGTATAATAATATAATATAAATATATTAGTATATGTCCGTGCTAAAAAGCACGATATAAATAATGTTAGGATCAAAATACAGTTGTAATTTATACGTATCATGTTAAAATTTGTGAAGTTTGTGTCATTTTTTGATAACGATAAATATTTTTTTTCTTAAAGAACTTGTAACAATTTTGCATACATTACACGCTCTACAAAACTCAACTAAATAACAACTCCCTCTAGCCTTAATCCAAATTAAGAAACAAACATATAAGATTTATAATGTTCACCAATATTGCAAATTAAAATATAAGAGCAAGTAAAAAGAAAATTATAAACACTGAATAAAATACAGAAATCAAAACAATTGTATACTTGTTAACGTTCTATAATAAAAAGAAAAAAAATATTACTAAATACCACATAAAGCACATCAGTAGGTGCTCTGCAATCTTAACAAATTAAATTAAAAATTAAACAACAAACAATACATACCAACTTTGTAGTCTACAATTCCAAACAAATTAAATATAAAAAAAAAAATTAAATATCAAATAATACACACCAGTTAATGCTCTGCAATCTAAAAAAATTAAAATTAAAATACACACTAGTTAGTGTTACCGCTGCCAATTAAAATTAAAATGCACTTATTGCTTTAAAGACACTACCTATCTCTTTTCAAAATGTACATTAAAAGGTAAATATTAGATCATTGAGTACATAAAATGTGAATATTAGCGTGTAATATTTTCTACTTTCATCTTCCCTCTTCTTGCTCTTTCCGTTATATGAAATTTTATTTTGTCCTTTTCTTCTTTCCTTAAGAACTTCTTATAAAAAAATTATATTCCGTAGTTTCATTTTCATCACATATTTGTTCATTCTTCTTCCTTTCTTTTTGGTTTCTTCTTTTATATTTTATTATGTTATGTTGTAAATGCAAAGCATGTGTTTATATAAATAGACAAACATATTAAAAATTCAGATTAATGTTCATACAAATGCATTAGCATTTTGTACAAATGCTTACTTTAACATGCTTGAAAAACATTTCACAATCAATCAAAATAATTGAATAAATATTTAAAAATGTACATAAAAACAGAACAAGACACTATTTGCAATTCTTTAAAAAAATCTATATAAAAACAAAATTTTAATAAATATTCAAAAAATAAACTTTTAAAAAATGTTGAGAAATGATACCATAGGATATGCATTTTTCTTTCATTTCCTTTACTTTTAACATGTTTCCTTTGATATTGTTTTGTTTTTTTTCCTTTGCCCTTGCCTATTAAAAAATAAGTAAAATATATTTATAAATTATTTTTAAAATGATAAGAAAATGCATGTCTAGTGTTCAAGTAACTTTTAGGCTTACCTCACGAATGCGAATAGTATTAAGGTCACGCTCATTGCGGATAACAACATTAACATTTCTTTCTTAAAAAATTGAACCTATATATACAAAAATTTTAGAGTGATAAATAAAACTTTATACACATAAATAAAAAAATTAGTAAATGGAGTTGATATTACGGTTTGGTGTAAGTTTCCATCCACCCATAAAGTATGAGAAAAAAAAAAAGCATTTATTAGAAGAAAATTGGATATGAGAAGTTAAAAAAATAAAAATAAAAATAAAAATCCCTTACTTGATCAAAAATAGTAATATTGTCCATAACTATTGTACTTCAACCTAAAAATGTTTGGTTATATAAACATTAGTAATACCAAAAGTTAACATGGATTTCATTGGCAGTGAAATATCAACCTAAAAATGTTTGGCTACATAAACATTAGTAATACTAGAAGTTAACATGGTTTTCATTGGCAATGAAATATTATTTTCAAATCACTTGCTACCAAATCGGATAATAAAATTCTAACTGCCATGGATAGAAAATATTTAATGGGTTACAATCAAGAGGAGAAGAAACAAAAATATTAACATCTAAGAAAAAGAAAAAGGCTAACCCAATGTTTACAATAGATATATTTTAACAATCATATTAAAATGATAAAATTAAATATTAAAATCAACGGTAGCAACATGAAGAGTAAAAAATTAAAAACACAAAAAACATAAATTTCCCAACTGACTTCAATTTCCCATTGATTATGGCTCTAGTTGATAAAATACTTGTATTTCATTAGCAATCACCCATTATAATCATAGGTTAGTTGATAAAACCCATAAATGAAACCCACCTCAATGAAATCAAAACCCATCACAAACAACACAATTTGATTCAAAGCAAACCTCTGGGTTCGGTTAGAAATTGATTCAAAGCATCAATTTGATTCAAAGCAAATGTGAGTAGGTTGACCCATTATTATCAGCTTGTTCAATTTGTTTGATTTTTATTATCAGCAAATGTGTTGGGTTAGTTTTTGCAGCAAGTGCGGCAAGGGA
Organism: Camellia lanceoleosa; assembly: GCA_025200525.1. Classification (NCBI taxonomy): domain Eukaryota; kingdom Viridiplantae; phylum Streptophyta; class Magnoliopsida; order Ericales; family Theaceae; genus Camellia; species Camellia lanceoleosa. The sequence continues at coordinate 166,588,826 of CM045761.1, read as the reverse complement.
AATTCAAAGTATTTAAACTAACTATCAAGTATTCCACAAATGGCATAGAAAACCCAAATAAAACTAATACAATGGTTACAATGGAACATTTCCAAATCAGCAAATAGAATATAAAAAAAAAAAAAAAAAAACAGTAGGTAGAGGCAAAAGCAAAAACAAATGTAGAGAGAGAGAAGGGGATAGGCAAAAGCAAAAACAAAAAAATTACTATAATAAACAGTCGAGCAGCTAAAGTGAACAATTGTAATGAACAATCGAGTAGCCGAGATGTTTGGTTATATAAACATTAGCAATGCTAAAAGTTAACATGGATTTCACTGACAATGAAATATTATTTCCAAATCACTTGCTACCAAATCAGATAATAAAATTCTAACTGCCACGGATAGAAAATATGTAATGGCTTACAATCAAGAGGAGAAGAAATAAAAATTTAACCATCTCAGAAAAAGAAAAAGGTAACCCAATGTTTACAATAGATGCATTTTAACAATCACAACATGAAGAGTATAAAATAAAATAAAAACATAAATTTCCCAGCAATTTTAATTTCCCATTGATTATGGCTTTAGTTGATGAAATTTTTATATTTCATTAGCAATCACCCATTATAATCATATGTTAGTTGATAAAACCCATCAATGAAATAGAAATATATAGAAATATATAAACCCATTATTATCAACTAACCTCTGAGTTGAGTTAGAAATTGATTCAAAGCATCAATTTGATTCAAAGTAAATGTGAGGAGGTTGACCCATTATTATCAACAAATGTGTTGGGTCAATTTTTGCAGCAAGTGTAGCAAGGGAAATTCAAAGTATTTAAACTAATTATCAAGTAAAAGAAAACCCAAATAAAACTAATACAATAGTACAATGGAACGTTCCCAAATCAGCAAATAGAATAAAAAAAATATTAGGTAGAGGCAAAAGCAAAAACAAATACAGAGAGAGAGAGAGAGAGAGAGAGGGAGAGGCAAAAGCGAAAACAAAAAAATTACTGCAATGAATAGTTGAGCAGTCGGAGTGAACAACTGTAATGAATAGTCGAGTAGCTAAGATGTTTGGTTATATAAACATTAGCAATACTAAAAGTTAACATGGATTTTACTGGCAGTGAAATATTATTTCCAAATCACTTGCTACCAAATCAAATAATAAAATTCTAACTGCCATGGATAGAAAATATTTAATGGATTACAATCAAGAGGAGAAGAAATAAAAATATAAACATCTAAGAAAAAAAAAAGGCCAACCCAATGTTTACAATAAATGCATTTTAATAATCACAACATGAAGAGTAAAAAAAAAAAAACATAAATTTTCCATCGGATTTCAATTTCCTATTGATTATGGCTTTAGTTGATGAAATTTTTATATTTCCTTAGCAATCACCCATTATAATCATAGGTTAGTTAATAAAACCCATCAATGAAATAGAAATAAATAAACCCATTATTATCAACTAACCTCTGGGTTCAATTAGAAATTGATTCAAAGCATCAATTGGATTCAAAGCAAATGTGAGGAGGTTGACCCATAATTATCAGCAAATGTGTTGGGTCAATTTTTGCAGCAAGTGCATAAAGGGAAATTCAAAGTGTTTAAACTAACTATCAAGTAATAGAAAATCCAAATAAAACTAATACAACGGTACAATGGAACATTCCCAAATCAGCAAATAGAATAAAAGAACAGTAGGTTGAGGCAAAAGCAAAAACAAATACAGAGAGAGAGAAGAGGAGAGGCAAAAGCAAAAACAAAAAAATTACTGTAATGAACAACTGAGCAGTCGAAATGATGTCATAGCTTGAGTGAACAACTGTAATGAACAGTCGAGCAATCGAGCAACCGAAGTGAACAACGGTGAGAGTGGTCAAAGTGCTCTAAACAGAGGGGAAAAAATGTGTTAAATTCAAGAAGAAGAAGAAAAAAAGGGAGAGAGAGAGAGAGAGAAGGTGGAAAGGTAGGCGTAGGTAGGTGGGGAAGGCAAACAATTGTGATACTGAGGGAGAGAAGTGTTTGGGCGAGAACCATTTATTGATCTGAACCATTAATATACACTTAGAATTCATCTCAACCATTTAAATCAAATGTATTTTGAGACATTTTCAAAAACCTTCCTACCTTATTATATAGATATATATTATTTGTTTGATTGAGAGGGGCGGCTCTACCGACACCCTCTCAAATTCTTTTTTTTTTTTATTTGTCTATTTTATAGTGTGTATATATATATATATATATATAAAATAAGTAAAATATCTAAAATGTATTATTTACATTAATATTTATACAAACATTCAAAATATATAAAAACACATAAAAATATGTAAAAGTATAAAATAGTAAAAATAAATAGACTAATAAAATGTATTTTAGCGGGCCAAATGTGTAATATTTAAGCTCTGATCACACCCCCAAACTTACATTTTGCTAGTCTTCAAGCAAAACAAATTAAAAATAAAATAAAATCTATCTAAGCCATTTTTGTAGAGAACACGATTGCATTTAGCATATGCAACTAGCCTTTGAACCCCTAGGTTACCCCTAGTGGACGAGTTGAAATCTCTTGAGGGTTTACAGTGAATATACCCACAAAATTCAATATTTTTTAAACATTTTTTTTTTTGTAAACACGTTTTATTTTTTAAGAAGAATATTCACAAAGATAATTGTTAATTTTAATATATTAGCAAAAGAATTATCAGAGTTCGCAATACTAGCAATTAGTAAATAATTTATCTATCTCTATATTCGGTGTGTGTGTGTGTGTGTGTAAATTATAGCTAACAAAAATACTAGTTAATCTCTTAATGAAAGAAGATCCTAGCTCTATTAGAAACATGTTTCGACTCAAATCTCACAGATTTTGCACTCAACAAATGAATCACTAGATACGGTGCAACTTTGTGTACTCTCAACATATACAAGTGGAATTTATATAAACAAATCAAAATATCTCGCATATAAGCGATGAAAGATGCTAGTATGAAAGAACACAATCTCTTCAAATAATGCTAAATGCTGAAAACAAATTACACTAACACCTCTATCCATCATGTCTGGATCTAAATTTTACCAATTATGGGATCAAATAGGACTTTTATTGGTTTAGTTAAACAGGGTTAGGAGTAGATGAGAAAATAGATAAGAATTAGTATCTCCTTTAAAGTGTAAAAGAACAGTCAAAATTATTAGTTCATGATTTTGACATTCTCATTCAACAATATGTACCAATATAGACTCATTTTAATAATCTTACTTTCTTTTTTATTTTTCTTTTTAATTTTTTTTCTTCTCTATTCTCCTCCTTATCAATTCCTTCATTTTTTTAAAATTTTTTGCTCCGCTCGTTATCACTAGGGGTTTATTAAATGAAAGATTTGGAATGTAGGCTCAAATTGGTTTGTAAGGATTTTTAAGTGTAGAGAAAGAAATGTTAAAGCTCAAATAATATATATCAACATTCAACCAAAATGAAAAATATGGGACTGGACAACGAAATAGTACGCTTTCAAATGAATAGTTAAGAATAAATTTAATAACCCTCCAAAGATAATGATAGACTCAAAATTTCACACGGGTTATAGTCTCCACATTAATCATCAAAATGTTCAAGTTTAAATCCAAAAATTAATTAAAGAATATTTAAATGGCCATGTGCATGTGCAGATCCAAGATGAGATAAAAAATATATATATATATATATATTTTAATCAAAAGATAGTATAATAAACTAAGCTACTAAAAGGCTAAGGCAACAAAATTAACAATTAATAGCAAAACTTTTTTTTTAAACACAACACACAAAAATAATAATAATAATAATTAAATGAAACCACACACAACGGCACACACAAAGAAATTTTTTTTTTTTTTGAAAACACGAACGACAACAAATAATTTTTAATTTTTTTTTTCAAAACACAACTAAAAATAAACACACAAAATAAATAAATAAAAATAAACACACAAAATATACACAAACCCTTTCCCCCAACTTAAATGACATTGTTCTCAATAGCACATGCCACAAAGGATTGAGAAGAAAAACACAATAAAATAAAAAATATAAATTGTTATTTTATCGTCAGATTCCAAGACGTTTTAGGGCTGTAAATTTTATCTCCTTTAAGTAATCTGTCTCAGACCAAATTTCTTTGGTCCTACTGAGCGGTTCCCTTCAAAGGTGTACTCGTCTATTTTTGCCCTGACACACAATACTAAAAACACACAAAATAAAACAAACAAAATAAATTAATCTATTTTACTTGGATACAACAATTCCATTTTTTATGATTTATGAGATATGGGTCATTCCAATAAAAATGATTTAACCTATCTGAAAGTGGACAAAAGTGAGTTAAAAACTCATCCTTTAATGAAACATGAGTAATATCTGCAAACCAAGGATATGTGCCTTTTAATAGGAAATCATGAAAACAGACCCTAGGAATAGAGATCAAAAGTTCATTACCAATCACGAAATTCCAGTCTAAATCACTGTCTAATCCACTCAACTCACTCATTATTTTTTCAGACACTGGATAAATAGGTGGAAGAGTATCCATGTAGATAGTCTCTGTCACGACCCAAACCCGGCCCTATGGGTTTAGCATCAGAATCGCCAAGAATCCGAGATTACCAAGGCCCGCTATGATGTCTGATAAAAGAAAACAGAGTATGGCGGAAGCCAATACAAGAATTAAATAATGTCCAATGAGTGACGATACAGATACCAAAAAGATTTTTCATGCATATTTACAGAACAATACAAATATATACATGTCATTCAGTGAAACAGGGACTTAATCCCTATTACAGCACGGTAAACATTCAGTCTATACAGTCCATTCAGTTATTACAAAACAGTACGACAGTGCAAAAGGGGAAATACTAAAACACCCCTAAGCCTTAGCATGATAGGCTCGGAACCTCGCAGTGAGGCACTTAGGCTGGCTTGACAAAACTGGAGATACCCCGACGCTTCTAGCTTTGGTCCGATGCCTGTACACCTACATATATATATGAGCAGTGAGCTAAAGCCCAGTGAATAACCTAATGCGTAAAGAGGTTTAGAATGAATGCCCTTACAGTAATGAAAACAGTTCGATTAAAACAGTATATCAGTTGTTCAAGACAAAGAAATACCATATGTGGTACATCCATTAGCATAATGATATCAGAGGTCTTAAAGACCGAATGAATGATGGCCAATCATTCAAGAATGTAGTGGTTCCACGAGGGAAGCGAAGATCTCTCTTGATAACGAATAAAGAAATGAGGTGCTAAGGATGCCTGATGCAGATTGAATATAGGACATACATTCATTCAGTAAACAATATCAGTTCAGTAAACAGTTCAGTCCAGTATTCAAAAGATAAGCATTTTCAAACATATCTTTACACAATCGTAAATCACAGTGTTCTGGGCTATCAGTAGCTAGAGCGTCTCCCTGAAATGCCAGCCCTATACATTTAACAGATTGAACACACTCTAAGTTTCACAGTTGGGAAGTGGAACAATTAACTCCCTATTATGCTTCGGTGTGTTCTACATCTATATCCTCATTAAGATGTCTTAAACTAGGCCTAAGGATGCCTAGGATGGGATGAGAATGCAAAGATATGCACAGAAAACAGTTTCGGAAATTTTCAGTGAAACAGGGCCTCCGCTCGAGCGCAGGTTTCCCCACTCGAGCGGACAAGCAAACAAAGGTCCCCGCTCGAGCGTGTCACACAATCCTCCGCTCGAGCGAATTGATGAACAGTGTAAGATGCTGGATGCTCGATTTTCCGCCGGCGCTTCTTCTCCCGGCGGATGAAATCTTCGCAGTGAGAAAATACTAGGAGCTTGATTTCCCCGCTCGAGTGGCACTTCCCCCGCTCGAGCGGACGACCAAAATCTAGAAATTCCAGATTCGAGTCCCAAGCTCAAAATCAAGTTTTGATGCTCCAAATTCGATCCTCTTGGGCCCATTTTCTGGAAAACACTTGCAAACTCATAGAACATCATGTTTCAAAGGTCAATTGAAGAAATCAAGGCCCAAGGGTGTTTAATTAAACTCAATTTCAAACCAATATTTCAAGAACATAATTTCCAATGGACATGCAAAACTTTAAATCAATTCAAGGCTTCAAAACATGCTCTAATGAGCTCATTCTTTTCAAAACAAGTTGAAAACATGGACTTAAGCTTAATTATGAACATGCATGTGACAATTCGCCATGAAATCAACTCACAATTCATCAATACACACATGCATGCATGAAATGAGTTCTAATTCAACATTTAGAGCCATAATTTGGCTCTAAACTCCAACTTTGCTCAAAACCATGCATGAACAAGCTTAAACACAACAATGAGAAGGTGAAATCCTTACCTAGGTCCTCAATTACAAGTGTAGAAGCTCAAACAAGCAAGAACTCTTCTAATCTTCTAAATTTCCAAGCTCAACACAAGATGAATTCACTTCTCTTAATTCCTCTCTCTCCAAGGTCGGTTGTGTGCTCCAAAATGTGGCTGATGAAATGTTTGATCAAGTGTTGTACAATGCTCCAATATGTGTGAGGTAGTGGGCCCCTAAGGGCTAATTTGGTAAATAAGGCCAACTTGTTCAATTTAGCTTATTTTAATCTAATTTAATCGTACCTAATCAGTTTTCAAATAATTATACCATTAAATCACATAAATTATGGTGATCTTAAAACATCGATCTATTTACGGTTCGGCCACTGATAAGGCCTTCAATTAGTGGTTTAAACATAGAAATTGAATAGGTAATCATACAGTCAAACAGATAGAATGCAATATAACACATATAAACTCAGTCAATTCAGTTCTAGTTTCCAGTCAGTCAGTTCAGTAATTCAATCAGTTCATTTACTTTCCATAATTGATCTTAATTTAGCAGTAATCGATAATTTATCGGTAATTGGTACGAGGGTTGTTACAGTCTCGACCCTATCTAAAAACTCATCAATATAACCTGAGGGTAAATGTTTTAACTCCAAATGGGGTACTTCCACACAAGATGAAAAAAAATGGAGTTGAGAGTGGATCATTCTCAATGCAAGAAAAATGTGATTCTCTGAAAAGGGTAAACAATGGCTTATCCATATCACTGTCATCAAAATCAAAATGAGCCAGAGACTCTCCTAAAGAATTTTCTATTGGAAAATGGGAGACAGTCTCTTTTTCCCTATCGAGAATATAGCTATTTGTTCTAAATGGGCTTCCATTTTGACAATCGATTGACCCTGGATATGCAACAACTCATTGGTGGAATCTAAGGTGTTGTAAAGAAATGTTAACACTCTATCCTCGTGACCTGAATTTTGTTGAGGAAGGATTTTGGAGTGTAACAATTGTGTACTAGGTACCATATTTTGAAGAATTTGCAACATTGTCTCTTCAAAATAGGAAGAATATTGAGATGGTGGAGTATTATGTTGATATTGAAAATAATCAAAAGGGGTTTCAAAATAATCGACATCCTGACTCTAATATCCTCCAAAAATTATTTCCAAAATACGCCAAAACTCCACTATACACAAGGCTCTGAAACACTAGATAGCTCCAATCTCTACTTCTGTTAAAAAAGATTTTACAAGACTGCTCAACTCACATCTTTTTTTTTTCTCTTTTTTTTAATACAACACACACACACACACACACAAAAAAAAAAAAAAAAAAAAACACTTGCAAATTAGTACAAATAAAACAACACTTCACAAAATAAAATAAATGTATAACATGTAGAGAGTCTCAGACTACCCTTTAAGTAAAATTAAATTGCAGTAAGTAAATTGCAATAAAAACAAAACAAAATTTTACAAGATAATCAGGTGGTAATCCATTTTGTAAATCTTGCAAAATTACAAGAACAATAATAATAACATTAGTCCTCTATATTAGTCCAAATATCAGTTGTCCAGCACAAGTAATGATAATTTCCCAACGTCAAGATATGAATTTCTTTATTTTTATTTTTTAGTTCACCTATATAAGACAATCTGCACACAAGGAAAACAAAAGGAAAATTAGTAACACCTGCACAAGAAAAATAAAAGAAAGAATATATAAAAATTAAAAAAAAAAATGAATTACAATAAAAATTGCCTCTAAATCGAACAATGTGCCTTTAGTCCCTAGCAATGGCGCCAAAAATTGATATGGTCGTTTGCACACCAGATATTATATTTAAAATCAAGTAATAACTATTATTTTGAAGTATAGCGGTTAAGATCAAGTGTCGATCCTCAGGGGCTAATCGAATTGTTTTGATACAAAAATAATAATTAAAGTAATTTAAAAAGACTAATTTTGAAAATAATAAAACTAAACTAAAACATAAAAATAAATAAAATAAAATAAAATAAGAAATAACTCAGGGTTTTGAATTCACTACTAACCTTATATTTAGGTGTTATTGTATTAGTTTTTAGAAAATCATTAATTTATATAAAATGATGTAACTTGATCAGAAATACATCGTTAAGAGGATTTGTATATTAAAATCAGAAAGTCATGAATCATTTGCGCTTAACACGGACCGTCACCACTGAACTAAACTAACTATGGTTGATGCACGACCCATCTTACTAGGTATGACCCGTCTAATCATTTTAATACACAATAGTGAATAATTGTATAACATGATTTAAATAAAACATTTATTATACAAAAAGATCTAAAAGTTATACAATTTATCAAAATCAAATTAAAACTAAAATATCAAATACAATTCACCCCAATTATTTGGTCAAGATTTCATCTATACTTTAAAAAAAATATTAATCCCACATAATTATAGACACACTACTCTAATATATACAAATTACTCTTTCACTTTTTCTTTTTATTTTCTTTCTTTCTTCCTTTGCTTCTGATGATACTGTTTGTTCCACGGAACGGGTCGGACTGGTCCACGTTCCTCAATCCTACGTCTAAATGACCAAGCCCACCAGAAGACCTGCACAAGAGTTCGACGGAGAATGAGAAGTCCCCCAGCGAACCCTCCAACGAGCAAGTTAAAGAGAGAAGTAGAATGTCGAAATAAATTAGAGATAGGAAGCTTAACCTTCTTCTTGTCTTCAACGTCTGCTTATAACCTTTGGTGATCATTACGTTGTCCCTTTCGATCTGTCACCTTGGCCAAAAGTCTATGCTCTAGCTTACCTTGCTCAGGGTGAAGGCGTTCTGTTCCAACGGAGAGGGGTTATCGCAATAAATGCTGTAAGGGGTCTCATTATTGGCGATGTGCCGTGGCAATAACTTTGCAGATCTTTGTCTGCCGAGGCAGCTTGCCCCTCTCTTGCCATGTGTCTTGATGTCATTGGTTCTTATTACTTCATAGGGCTTCAGCAGTGCTGGGCTTTAGCATTTGAGTTATGTATTGGGCCCTAAATGCTGGGCTATAGTCTTTATGGGCTTACCCACGTCAGTAGTCCCCTATTCCCAAGTGCGCCTACCCAACGAAGGGAATAATGAAGAAAATGAGGGTCAGGAGAGACCGGCAGGTGAAGCCGAGAGGAGAGTAGCCGACCACGAAGAGGACCGACCGCGAAGGGTGGTCGAGTGAAGGAACCGACCATGGGGAGGGCCGACTGCGAAGGATGGTCGAGTGGAGGGACCGACCATGAGGAGGGTCGACCGCGAAGGGTGGCCGAGTGGAGGAACCGATCATGAAGAGGGCCGACCGCGAAGGGTGGCCAAGTAGAGGGACCGACCATGAGGAGGGCCGACCGCAAAGGGTGGCCGAGTGGAGGGACCGACCATGAGGAGGGTCGACCGCAAAGGGTGAGTGGGCGGTAAGGCGCGGGCTCGAGAGGCGGCGGGGTACGTGTTGAAGTGAAGTGGAATAGAAAGGGAAGAGAAAAGGGGCAGTGGATCGTAGTCGTACACGTGGTAGAATCTCGTAGTGGGGGAGGTTAGGCGTTGGGCAATAAGTGAAACGATAGGTCATCATAGGGTGTTGAAAAGACAGTTTTGGCGGATTTTTGAAAATTTTCAAAATGACGAAATTTAATTGAGACCCTTGAAATACAGGCAAGCCTTGGGCCTTTGGTATTATTCGCTTTACCTACCTTTTTGTAAAAAATCAAAACATTCCAAGTTTAAACTCCTTTATTGCCAGCGATACACCACTGCAACACTTTGTGAATTATCTTGCACCAGCGTCTGAAGTTATTCGCAGACACACAAGAGAGATGGCCCAAGAGGAAGCAAGGGTTGATCCATTGGGTGACGATGATGCGGTAGATTTGGCAGAGCAATACAGGACAGAGAGGCAAGTGGGGAGTGGGGGGAGCCGGCGGGGCGACCTCGTTCGTCCACAATGATAGCGGCTCCGAAACCAATCAGCCAGGTTGAGCCAGATCACTAGCATACGAAGGCCGACAAGTCGACCATTACCGTAAAGGAGTTGGAGGGTATGCGGGAGAAATACCAGATTCCCGCAGAAATAGAGCTAAAGCTGCCGACACCGAAGGAGAGGGCATCCGATGCTCAACTGGGGGAATTCGCCCTGTACGAGGAGGCGCTAAAGGGGGGTTTGAGGTTGCCACTCCCCCGGATAATAGTGGACGTGCTAGACCGGTTGGAGGTGGCTCTAGGCCAACTGATGCCCAATGCGTAGAAGATCTTGTTGGCCAGTGCGAGCGAGTGGCCGAAGGCGAATGGGGGGGTGGAAATGACAGTGGACGAGTTTTTTCCATGCTACAAGGCCTCGGGGCAGCAAGAAACTTGGGTCACTCTGCAGGCGGCGGCGGGAAAGGGTCTGGTGGCGGGGTTGCCGTCATCAATCAAGGGGTGGAGGCCACGGTGGTTCTATGTGTCCACGAACAGAGAAGTGAGAGTGCGCACGGTGTGGAGAGTGCCCACCAAGTCTGTGGAGCCAAAATTGGGAGCAGCGGCAGAGGAGAGAGTGAAGAAGGTGAAGGCATGGAAGGAGAAAGAGGGCGTCTGGGATGACGACCTCGCAAATTTCCTTCACCTTGTTTGTCAGAAGGTCGGGCCTCACCGATCGGTAGAGGTCTGGCACCGACAGAACTAGAGGCGAGAAGGAAGTTGCAAGAGGCGGAAGATAGGACCATTTTCGCCAGGGCCAATAAATACAAAGAAACACAGGCAGAAAGTCCGCCGAAGGCGATCCCAAGGGAAAGAATCCAACCGCGCCCCAAACCGCTCGGGGAAAAAGACTTGGGCAGTTTTGAGCCACGACCGCCCTCAGTTGATCTGGTGAAGGAAAGGGCAAACAGGAAGGGGGAGGTTTTGAAGAAGAAGAAGAAGAGGAGGGTAAGGGAAAATGAGGAGGAGCCCGTCTTGAAGAGGAGGAATGAGGTAACGGCGGAGGAGACCCTCGAAGTGGGGTTGGGGGAATCAACCATGGGGGTGGAGGGTGGGGCGACTGGCCCTGAAAAACGAGTGGAGGTTGGTGTGTCTGACCCTGTGGAGGGGGTAGAGCAAAGAACCTGTGTGCCTCGCGCCCTAAGGAGAAGGAGACGGGCCAAAGTTGAAGATCGCTTATCACGCCTGGCCAGATTCGGGCTAGGGGAGAAGGAATAGAGGCTGTGGTCACAGATCGCTTACGAGTAGTGGAAGACGCAAAGAAGGCGCTTCGGAGAGTTTTACCGAGGCCGAGCCGAGGGGTTGTGTTCTGCCAAAATAGAGGTGACCTTTAACAGGCCCTTCGAGAAAGACGCGGCCGCGAAGGTGAAGTGGGCTGCTGCAAAGTTGGAGGGGGTGGAGGCCCAACTTGAGAAATTAAGGAGGGAGACTGCAGGGTGGCGAAAGGCCGCGCGGAGTGAGTGTGCTCGAGGGTTGGATGAGGCTAAGAAGATGGAGGTGCTGGCGATGGTGGAGAGCAACGCGTCATCGCGTGCTTATGCCGAAATGGTCGCGCCAAGTTAGAACCGGAGGATTTAACGCCGCAAGATGGTGTCGCCGAGTTCCACCGCCGGGCGAGCGAAAAGAAGCCGAAGATGCTCAAAATGCCTACATCTGCTAACGAAGCGGTGGGAGGAGGCCATGTCCAACAATGAAGATCTTCAAGGCCACCAATCAAAGAGAAAGAAGAGTTGGATTAGAAGATTGCTGAGCTGGGGAGAACGTTGGCGGACGAGCAGGCTAAGTCAATGGAGGAGAAGGCAGGGTTAGAGAAGGAGTTGGAGGAAGAGAAGACCAAGTTAGCCTTTGAGAGGGCAGCATACCTTGATTTGTGTGTCGCAGCAGTGGAGCAGTTCAAGGGGTCTGCTGACTTTCAGATGGCTATTGATGCTACGATCGCCAGCAACTTGGCGAGAGAGGGAGCTGGAGGGGCTAGCCCGTCGGGAGCGACCGCTGGGGCAGGAGTGAAGAAGAAGTGATCTAGAGCTTCCAACGGTCGGACTTCTACAAACACAAAATGGCTGAGTTCTGGGACAGCGGGTGGAAGATGTTTAAGCGTAAAGCGGAAGAGCTGTTCCTAGACTTAGACTTTAGCAATGTCAAGATTGACTTACACGACGTAGCCTGCACTTCTAGACGAGGGCAGTTAAAGAAGAAGACCTCGTGTCAAGTGAGGAATAATAGAAGTGGACAAAATTTGTACTCAGAGTTTTGGTTGTTTTTCTTTTTGTTGTTGTTGTTGTTGTTGTTTTTTTTTGAATTGCTGTAATAAACTTGTGTATAAGTTTGTAAATGAATAAAATTATAAGGTTGTGTTTGTCACATTGCTGTCTTTATGTTTGTGAGTCTGAAATGAATGAGAATGGTTTATTCAAATTAGGCTTGACTTGTAAAAGTTGATAAGTGAGAAGATAATCTGACTTGTAAAGGAAGCATGTAAGAATGTCCAAAATGTGAAGTTTCAAATCACACCCAAAAATAAAGTTGTAAATCATGTTGTAAGGGTGTTGATAAATGAAAAATTAAGTTGGGAAATGAAAGCCAAAAAATGTAAAGAGTGTTGAGAGGTGTAAAAACATGGGCTTGAAATTTGACTAAGTATGGCCACTATGCTTCAATTTATGAAGTTGGCACGAATGGCCTTGACCGAGCTCCTCATTCGTGCTCAGTTTAGGTTAAGCTACGATTAACTGGCTCTTCAAGTAACTCAATGGCTTTAAGTAACTTAGTCTGGCGGAGCTCTCTATGCTCAGTCTAGCTGAGGCTTTAAGTAACTCAGTTTGGCTGAGCTCTTTGTGATCAGTTTGGCTGAGACTTTAAGTGACTCAGTCTGGCCGAGGTCTTCATGCTCAGTCTGGCTAAGGCTGTAAGTAACTCGGTCTGGCCGAGATCTTCGTGCTCAGTCTGGCTGAGGCTTTAAGTAACTCGGTCTGGCCGAGGTTTTCGTGCTCAGTCTGGCTGAGACTTTTCATGCTCAGTCTGGCTGAGGCTTTAAGTGACTCAGTCTGGCCGAGGTCTTCATGCTCAGTCTGGCTGAGGCTTTAAGTAATTTGGTTTACCGAGGTTGTAATCAAAGCGTTATTGGAATACCACACAAATAACTGAGATATAAGCTTGCTGTCATTAAAATGTTGCCCATTTTGATCAGAAATATTCTTCATGTGAGCAGAGAACAAGAACATTCAAGTGTGTAGATTGCCGAAAAGAAAATACAATGACCGATCAAGACAAGAATGAGAAATTATTGAAAATAACGCTCAAGTGTTCGGCTCCACAAATGGGGGAGGTCTCGGCCTTCCATGTCCTGAAGTCGGTATGTTCCCGGACGAGGTTTGGCTTTAACAACGTAAGGTCCTTCTCACTTGGCTGCCAGTTTCCCTTCAGTCGAATTTTTAGTGGCAAGGGTTGCTTCTCGTAAAACAAGGTCCCCTACGATGAACTCCCTCGGTCGGACTTTGCGGTTGTAGTAAGTTCTCATTTTTTGTTGGTATGAGGCCCGTCTGATTGCAATGGTTTCTCGAAGCTCTTTAATTAGGTCTAGGTCTGCCCGACGCAGTTCTTCAGTCAGTTCTAGATTCGGATATAGAACCCTTGGGGTTGGAAGATCGACTTCCACTGAGATGACCGCCAACAATAGATGTTGCTTAAATGGGGTCTCCCCAGTGGGAGTCCAAGCAGTAGTACGGTAGGCCCAAAGTACATTCGGTAGTTCCTTAGCCCAGAGTCCCTTAGCAGCTTCCAACTTGGTTTTGATGATCTTCAGAAAAGAACAGTTAGTGACCTCAACTTGGCCATTGGCTTAGGGATAACCTGGGGAAGAGAAACATGGTCGATTTGAAACTCTACACAAAAATTTCTTGAACTTGGCATTGTCGAATTGTTTGCTGTTGTCGAAGACGATGGCTTGAGGGATGCCAAATTTGCATACGATCGACTGCCAAATGAATCTGGTTGTGTTCCGCTCCGTAATTGTGGCAAGGGGTTCTGCCTCCACCCATTTAGTGAAGTAATCAATGGCGACAATGGCAAATTTGGTTTGGCCTCGGCCAGTGGGCAATGGGCCAACTAGGTCGATCCCCCATTTGACGAATGGGTAGGGACTGCAAAGCGTGATTAATTATGTAAGAGGAGCATGAGGGATGTTGGCAAAACGCTAGCACTTATCACATTTGAGCACGAAGTCTGTCATATCTTGATTAAGAGTAGGCCAAAAATAACCAGTGCGAAGTATTTTGTGGGCTAGAGACCGGGCGCCCGAATGATTACCACAGATGCCCGAATGGATTTCCCTCATCACGTAGGTTGCTTAAGCAGGGTTGAGGCATCTGAGGTATGGGCGTGAAAACCACGTTTGTATAAGAGGTCACTGACAATAATGTAGTTAGACGACCGGGCCCTGACTTTGGCGGCCTGCTGTTTGTCGGCTGGCAGTTCCTCCGTTGTCAAGAAGAGAGAGATATCGGCCGCCCAGGAGATAGGTTCGTTTTGGAGAAAGTAGACTTGCTGTTGGTTCATGGAATGGCGTGGTGAGTCGCACTCGAGGCGGACACCGTGGCTGAGGTCTGACTGGTCTACCGAGGCTAACTGAGCCATTTCATCTGCCTTTGAGTTTTCTGTCCGAGGGATGTACTTGATGTAAAAATTACTGAAGAGGCGACGAGAGGGAGTGCAATGTCCCTGTAAGCCCGCATTGTGTCATCCTTGGCATCGAATTCCCCCATGATTTGGCCGACAATGAGCTGGGAATCGCTAAACACTTGGATATGGCTGACACCAATGTCTCTGGCTAGGCAGAGACCTGCTATCAATGCCTCATACTCGGCCTCATTATTGCTTGCATTGAACAAGAAGCGGAGAGCACATTTGAAATAACCACCCTCAGGGGCAGTGAGGATAAGACCAAATTTCGGTTGCCTTTTTATGGATGCTCCGTCAACATTAAGGGTCCAAGAGTGGAGGTCTTCCTCGGTTGGGGTTGGTGGAGGCGGAGGAGCTATGGTTGGAGTGGGATTAGTGAATTCGTGATGAAATCCAGAATACCGCCCCTTAAATTTTGTCCGAGGTCGGTAGGAGATGTCAAACTGGCTGAGTTCGACCGACCACTGCATAAGTCTACCGGAAAGCTCTGGTTATTGCATATCTTTTTCAATGGTTGGTCAGTGAGGACCACAATGGAATGGACTTGAAAGTAGGGACGGAGCCGTCTGGAGGCGGTGACCAAGGTCAAGGACATTTTTTCTAACAATGGGTAATTCTGCTCCGCTCCCCTAAGAGCCTGACTGATGTAGTAGACTGGTCGTTGGACCGAGCTGTCTTCCCTGATAAGAGCTGCACTGACGGTGGTGTTCGACATGGCTAAATAGAGGAAGAGGGGTTCTCCCATGATTGCCTAAAAAAGGAAGGGGGGTTGGCCATGCACTGTTTCAACTGCTGAAAGGCCTCTTCGAATTCAGTCGTCCACTCAAAAGTTTGCCGAAGTACTTTGAAGAAGAGGAGGCACTTATCCGTTGCGCGTGAAATGAAGCAGTTGAGGGCGGGAACTCGGCCAGTAAGTCTCTGAACCTCCTTAACCGTTCTGGGAGACTGCATTTCAATCAAGGCCTTGATCTTTTCAGGGTTAGCTTCAATACCCCGCTGACTAACCATAAAACCCAAGAACTTCCCGGATCCTACGCCAAAGGCGTATTTCTCTGGATTGAGCTTCATTTGGTACTTTCGTAGGATGGCGAAGGTCTCTCGCAGGTCAGTCAGATGATTTGTGGAGAGCTTACTCTTGACTAGCATATCGTCGACATATACTTCCATGTTCCGGCCTATCTGGTGATGGAAGACAACATTGACCAACCATTGGTAGGTGACCCCAGCATTTTTCAACCCAAATGGCATCACACGGTAATGGTAGGTACCTCGATCGGTGATGAAGGAGGTGTGTTCCTGATCAAACGGGTGCATAAGAATTTGGTTGTACCCAGAAAAGGCATCCATGAAGCTGAGCATTTGATGACCGGCCGTGGCGTCAACTAACAGATCTATGCGAGGAAGAGGGTAGCTGTCTTTGGGGCAAGCTCGGTTAAGATTGAAGTAGTCAACACAAAGCCGCCATTTATTATTGTTTTTATGGACCAGGACCACGTTTGACAACCATCTAGGGTAGTCCACGTTCTTGATGAATTGTGCCTCAAGGAGCTTATCGACCTCTACAACAATGAGAGTATTGCACCGGATGAAAGATGCGCCGCTTACGTATGGCCTGTGGGGCTTAATGCCGAGGCAATGAGTTATGAAGGAGGGTCAATCTGGGCATGTCCGAGTGGGTCCAGCAAATACATCGTTGTGTTCGATCGGGAGGCAGAAGGCTCGGCCTTTGCTTGGGAGGGTAGTTGGTCACGATCTTGGCGCTTTCTTGGGTTTGTGGGATTGATAGAGACCTCGATAAGTTCTTTCATGGTTCCCCTAACTGGCGTCTCGACATCGAGTCCTCAATGATCATAGCCTCCTTCAAAGTTGACTTCTTTAAGTGAGGCGACATAACATTCTCTGGCCACGATCTGCTCTCCCCTCACTGTCCCGACCCCCAGATCCGTGGGGAACTTGATGGCAAGGTGGTAAGTTAGCGTAATAGCTTGGAAAGCATTTAGGGTGGTGTGGCAAAGGATAATGTTGTAGGCAAAGGGGCAGTTGACAACAAGGAAGGTGAGCAACTTGGTGGTCTAATGCGGGTACTCGCCGATTGTGATGGGAAGATCGATGGAGCCGATGGAGGTCACCCGGTCACCAGTGAAACCGACCAAAGGGATTTGGAGAGGAGACAGACTTTCTTCCCCGATCTTGAGCTGGCGGAAGCAGTTGAGGAAGATGATGTCTTAAGAGCTGCCATTGTTTACGAGAACCCGTCTGACCTTGTAGTTAGAGAGGAGAGCTGAAATGACGAGGGGTCGTCATGGGGGTAATGAATGCTTGTGCAGTCAGCGTCCGTAAAGGTGATAGGCTCGGTCCATTGCCTGGGCTGTTTGGAGGGTCGGTCCAATGTGGCAACTTCTTTGTCTGAGCCCTGCCTTATTTTTCTAAGTTCTGTCCGCTGAGCCAAGCGAGATGGTCCTCCACAGGCGAGCCCACCGGAAATAACTCTGATTTCTCCAACAGGTGGGGCGGGGTGACCTTGTGCCTGAGGTTGCTGTGGAGGGCGATCATGACCTTGGTTGGGTTGTGTTGGTGTCGGGGAGGGGTGTGCCGGCGGTTGTTTCTGACGGGTTCAGTCCGTTGTCTCTGCTGAGGGCGAGTTTCCATGAATCGACTGAGACGTCCTTGGCAAATCAAGCCCTCAACCTGATCTTTGAGGTTAACACACTCCTCGGTATTATGGCCGTGGTCTTGGTGAAAACGGCAATATTTGGACTGGTCTCTCCGATTGGAAGGAGTTCGTGACGGTTGGGGCCATTTGAGGGGGTATTCCCGCTGGATCTGATTGAGGACTTGTTCGATGGGGGAATTAAGGGGTGTGTCTGCTTTCGAGCCGGGCCGGTTAAGATAATGCGGTGTTTGGTTATTATACCGGTGTTTCGATTTGAATCTTTTCTTCTCCCTAGGGGAGGATTTTTGGTCAGTAGGGTCTTGGCGAAGCTAGGGAATCTTCAGCGTTCATGTATTTTTGAGCTTTGGAGAGTAGGGTTGCCGTAGAGGTCGGAAGGTTTTTAGAGAGAGAGAAAAGGAAGTCAGATGACCGTAGACCGGCCATGAAAGCTGTAAGGATGACCTTGTCATCATTTTCCACTACCTGTAAGGCTTCAATTTTGAAACGGGTAACTAAATCAAGCAGGACTCCCCTCGGTCGGCAGAATGTTAAGGAGTTAGGTTCTCGGACGTTACAAGGCTGGGCTCGGCGAAATGGCCGAGGAGTCGCTAAGGTGTTGGAAAGTGGATATGGAGTCTGTTGGCAGTTGACTAAACCAAAGTCGAGTGGACCCCTTAAGTGTCGCGGGGAAAGCCCGACACATGATTTCGTCAGGGAAAGCATGGAAGATCATGAGGGTTCTGTAGGTCTCCAAGTGGTCGACTGGGTCCGTTGTACGGTCAAAAGAGTCAATGGTGGGCATTTTGAACTTAGGAGGGAGAGGTTTGTCCCTGATAGAGGCGACAAATGGGGAGTTGGCTGTGGTAGATGGTTTATGCTGTATATTCTGCATGACCCTTTGGAGTTGGAGCTTCATGACTCGGAGTTCTGCGTCCTAGAGAGGGATGTTGTCACCACCGGAGGGCAGCGAGGGATGGACGCTGCTGGCCTCTCCTTCAGGGTTGGTGCGGGAATCGATGGCTGTGGGCCCCGGGGTGACAGGTTTATACCTAAGGAAGGGAGTTGCAAGCCTTCCACGTTAAGTGGATTAGGCTGCAGGATAGTATGGCTTGGGGCTCGTTCTTGGTTGGGGGGAATATCTGGAGGTGGTGGTGGAGGAGGCATAGGAAGGTTTCTTTGGAATAGAGCGTTAATCAGGGCTTGGTTTTGCTCGGCCAAGTGGTTAACGCTGTTGGTGAGCTCGGTGAAATACGGTGGTGGGTTATTTGGATTGGGAGGGTCGGCTTGATGATCGAGAACATTGGGGTGAGAAGCCATGGATCTAGTTGTGACCATCCACCTTCACAAGTGATAGGAAGGGGTTATTGGGAAAGGGTCTCCAGCGACAATGAGCACAACTGGCACGCGGAGTAAGAGAGTTTCCCACAGACGGTGCCAACTAATGATATTGTTCGTTCCACGGAACGGCCTGACCGTCCACGCTCCTCAATCCTACGTCTGAATGACCAAGTGTCACGACCCGCTCCCCGTACCCAAGGGTTAAGCATCGTGATGGCCAGTAACTAAGATTACCTCCGGCCAAATCTAAAACAGATCAATAAACGCAAACGGAAGTAATATTTAAATAAGGGTACCAAAATGATCATTGGAGCTTCTATTTTTATTACAAAATTTATTGACCAAAAAGGCCGATATTTACATATAAAAACATCATAAAAATGTTGTGTGTGTCTATTCTGCAGCCCGCATCTAAGACTTTCCAAAAGCTATTTCCTAAAAATTAGTAAACAACTATAAGCACATGGCAGAGTGAAAAATATTATACCAAGAGTATAAGGGACACGAAATAACCATGGATCGTTAGTTAGGCCAAAACATTTACATAAACAAATCATTTAAGTAGCAGAAACTGAAATACAGATATTATATAAATATATCACCATAACCACGATGTAAGCGAACATAGCTGTAACAGAGGTCATGAGAGGTAATGGAATGAGCAGTACGGATTCAGGAGGTGGCTCGTACGGATTCTAGAGGTGGCTCCCACAATAGTGTAGCACTTAGCTCCACACAGTACTTTGGTCCGCACAAAGCAGAGATCAATGGATCCATGACAAACAAAGGACCACAAAGTGGTCAAACAGAGGTCAATGGTTATTTAAGTCCCCCAAGGCGTGGGACTCCCGTGGTGGTACTTACAAAACATAATTGTATATAAGGTCATAGCCAAATATTCTTTAAAATATAAACAAACATATCTATGGGTTTCCTTTTAAGCAAATAGAGTTCAGATATAAAACCACATAACTAAAATCTTTGTAAAACATAACTTTTATTAATATATTAATAAAATATAACTTGTATAAAATAGAATTTGGTAAGTCAAAACATATATAAAATACATTTTGGTGACTCAAGGTATAATATAACTCACCTTAACTTTAATACCTTACTCTTCCTTTCTACTACTAAAGACCCTTTCACCTTCCACTATTCTTTCTTTCCTTTCATCTCTTTCTTTTCTTTTCTTTCCTTTCCTTTCCTTTTCTCTTTCTTTCTTCAGATCACCTCTCCCTTTTATAGAGCCGTGAACGCGTTAATCGGCCAACACATGGCTGCTCCGTATTCCTCTCTCCAGATTTGATAATAATTATATAGATTCAATCTTATCCTAAATAAATATTTAAGATAATTACCCTTTGACCCAATATTTTAATATAATTATATAAATTAATTAATTCTTAATTAAATTACACTTTATCATATACCAATAGAAAATTAATTATTTATTTTAGTACCACACCTATTATTATTATTATTATTATTATCTATATTATTATTATTTATATTTTGACCCCTAAACTTTTAATAATTATATTATTTTACAAAATTACGCATAATAATATATAATAAATTACTCCATCCGTCCCAAAATATTAGTCCCTTATTCTATTTTTCATTGTCTCAAAATATTAGTCCCTCTTCAGAAATCAAGTACAAAAATAATATAAATTTCCTATTTTGCCCTTCTTTTAAATTAATAAACAATATAGAAAGTACAATTATAACATTGATATTCCCAAAAAATGTACTATCAAAAGAATAATTTTGAAAAATTAACTTTTTTCAAATGCAATAATTGTACTACCAAAAAAAGTTGGATTCCCCAAAATGGACCATTATTGTGGGACGGAGGGAGTATATATTTTCCGAATTGAGATTAAATAATATTAGTATAAATTCTACAGAATAATTAAAAATCTGGGTTGTTACACCAAGCCCACCAGAAGACCTACACAAGAGTTCGACGGGGAACGGGGAGTCCCCCAGCGAACCCTCCGACGAGCAAGTTAGAGAGAGAAGTAGAATGTAGAGATAAATTAGAAATAGGAAGCTTAAACTTCTTCTCGTCTTCAACGTCTGCTTATATTCTTTGGTAATCATTACGTTGTCCCTTCCGACCTGTCACCTTAGTCAAAAGTCTATGCTCTAGCTTACTTTGCTCAAGGTGAAGGCGTTCTGTCCTAACAGAGAGGGGTTATCGCAATAAATGCTGGAAGGGGTCTCATTAATGGCGATGTGCTGTAGCAATTACTTTGCAGATCTTTGTCTGCCGAGGTGGCTTGCCCCTCTCTTGCCTTGTGTCTTGATGTCATTGGTTCTTATTGCTTCATGGGGCTTCAGTAGTGCTGGGCTTTAGCATTTGAGTTATGTATTGGGCCCTAAATGCTGGGCTATAGTCTTTATGGTCTTATCCACATCAACTTCCTTGACCGAAGTCTCTGCATCGTTGAGCTATCTTCCTCCTCTAATGCATCTGCTCTTCTTTTTATGGGAAAAACAAACAAACAAACAACAAACATGGTTAGTATAATAATATAAGGTAAATTATACTTTGCACCCTTGCACTTTACATAAAATCTCATTTTAGTCCATACACATCAAATTGTGACACTTAACTCCCTGCACTTTTGGTCAAGTGTCACATTAGTCCTTCTTAATAGTGAGGTTAACAAAATTATCCTTTAGGAGTCAAGTGTCACAATTTTGATGTATAAAGACTAAAGTGAGATTTTGTGTAAAGTGTAAGGATGCAAAACTCATATGTTTTCATGTGACTAACATCTTAACAATGAGGCTAACAGAAGGGCCAAAGTGATACTTGACCAAAAGTACACGGCATTAAGTGTCACAATTTGATGTATAGGAGTCAAAGTGAGATTTGATATAAAGTGCAGAGATACAAAGTATAATTTACCTAATAATATAATATAAATATATATATATATATTATTTGTTTGAGTGAGTGGGCCCGCTCTGCCGACTCCTCTCAAATTCTATTTTGTTTTTTATTTATTTGTTTTATAATATATATATATATATATATAATATTTAAAATGTATTATTTATAATAATATTTATACAAACATTCAAAATATATAAAAACATATCAAAATATGTAAAATAATAAAATAGTAAAAATAAATAAACTAATAAAATCTATTTTAACGGGTCAAATATCTAGTATTTAGGCTCTGATTATTTCGTTTATAAAAGAGAAAGTTGTTCTTTAGTGGATTCTAGAAAATTTGGACTTGAAACTTTAGTAGATTCCGGAGTGACTCATCGTCATGGATTCGACATCAGTGTTGTAAATTCAACATTGGGTAAGATAATTCCGAGGTAAATACGGTAATGGAAGAGGCATATTGGGGTCGGTTCAATTCGGATGTGGATTTGTTAGGTAATTGAGGATATACTTGTGTAATTCTTTTTTTGTCTTCTTAGTGGATTGTTTTGTGATTTTGGCCATGGTTTTTTTTATCATAATTGGAGGCGCTCCAATTGTGATTTTTTTACATTAAATCGTTGTGTCAATTTATCTTAATTGTTTAATTGGGCTTGTTATTTATTGTTTTAAATTGAAACATAATCACCAATCAATATCTCGAAAATCTTAGATTTACATATTCAAAATAACTAAATAGATTACAAAAAAAAAATATGGAACTATATAAATCACAAGTCCAAAATATGAGACTTATTGGTCAATCTCTCATTTAAAATTTATAGTCAAAATTTATTTAATATTGTAATTTTAAATTTACACAATCGCTTTAAAATTCTTAATACTTTTTTGATCAATTTTTGATATCATAAACTATTAATTTAAAATTTATGGATTAGATACATAAGATTTTTGTTCCAAGTATTTGAGATATGGTCATATTGACAATTGGAACAATGCAAGAGATATTTAAATTTTTACATATTATTTACTCCCTTCTCACTTGGTATATGAGACCCACAGAAAATTATATAATAATTCAAAGTATCACGTGATTATATCTTCTCACTAATCATCATTTTTTATATTCTCTCATTTTCTTCAATCTTCCAACATAAATAGTTGATACTCTACCTTCTCCATCAATAATACTATCATAAAACACTACGCAACCATACTCTAAAACTAACAATTATCACCTTAAATATCTCTAACATTATGGACATTAAGGTGATACTTGTTACAAAATTCAAATTGGAAAATGGGTGAAATTCTAATAAAATTCTCATAATTTCATTCACAATAATATGAAATGATAGGTATTAATTTTTAATTTACCACAAACTCAATTATATAGAATTTTACTTATCACATCATTAAAGGTGCATTTAGGGATCCAAATGTGAGTCTCTAGTCTTACTAATTGAAATTTAGGCTTTGTTGGGTTTCATGTTACCAAAAAAAAAAAACATAAAAAACAATTGCTAAGGGTGTGTTTGGTAACATTTACGTTTTCAGTTTATATTTACAAAAATTTTATAAACTGGTTTTTGTTTATTTTTTGTTTATTTTTAGAAAAACATAAACTACAAAGCGTTTAGTAATTGACAAAATGTTTAAAAAATTTAAAAATATAAAACGAGTGAGAAATGGCAAGTGGCGGAAGGCAGTGGAAAGTGGTGACGGTGGGTGGTGGGTAGTGGTGGTGGTGGGTAGGTGGGTGGGTGGGTGGGTGGTGGTGGTGGTGGCTGGGTGGTAGCGAGTGGGTAGTGGTGGTCAGTAGGTGGGTGAGGGTGGCGGGTGATGGTGGCAGGTGGGTGGCGGATGGTGGTGGGTAGTGGCGAGTGGGTGGTGGGTGGTGATGGTGGGTGAGTAGGTGACGGTGACAGGTGGTGGGTGGTAGCGAGTGGGTGGTAGTGATGGTGGTGGTGGATGGGTGGGTGGGTGACGGTGACAGGTGGTAGGTGGTAGCGAGTGGGTGGCGGCAGGTGGATGGTGGGTGATGGTGGTGGTGGTGGTTGTGGTTGTGGGTGGTGAGTGATGATGGCGGGTGGGTGGCAAGTGGCTGGTGGTGGCAGGTGAGTGGTGAGTGGTGGTGCCAAGTAGGTGGCGGGTGGTGGGTGGTGGCGAGTGGATGGCAGGTGGGTGGTGGTAGTGGTGGCGGTGGCGGTGATGGGTAGGTTGTGGCAGCGAGTGGGTGGCAGGTGGGTGGTAGGTGGTGGCGGCGGGTGGTGGTGGCAAGTGGGTGGTGAGTGGTGGTGCTTGGTGGTGGGGATGGGTGGTGGTGGCGGAAGACGGTGGTGGAAAATGGTGGTGGGTGGTGGGTGGTGGCTAGCTAGTGTTGGGTGATAAAAAAAAAAATTGAAAATTCAAAATGGAAACACATTTTTTGTGTTTTCATTTTTTGGCCAAATTTATAAACTGAGATCACTGATTTATAAATAAAAAAGTTTACCAAACAATTTTTTATTTGAGTTTTTAAATTTTTATAAATATAAATAGAAAACTGAAAACGTAAGTGTTATCAAACGGCACCTAAATATATTAGACTTTTTAACAAATTGATCCTTTTTTTTTTAGATGGGGAACAAACAAATCCTAAAAATAAAAAAAATAAGAAAACTTGTGATCAACTCACATGCCACTAAAGTGGTACATGGGTCAACTTATCTAAAAAATATTGTTAGACATCTCACATTTGATATTATTTTTAGAAAAATGAATGGTAGCTCGAAATCACTGTGGCCCGAATGGCTCGACAGCCCAAAACGACGTCGTTTTGGGCTGTCTTTTTTTTTTCTTCTTCTATCTTTTTCTTCTTTATTTCTTTCCTTTTCTTTCTTTTCCCTTCATTCTTTCAAACACGAGAGAGAGGAAGAGGAGAGGAGGAGAGAGAGAGAGAAGAAGAGAAGAGAGAAGGAAGATCGGTAATGGCGCGGTGATGGGGGTCGGTGATCTGAAGCTGTTCAAGATGATGATGATGTTGAAGATGATAATGATGGTCGGTGATCTGAAGCTGTTCAAGATGATGAAGAGGATGATGGCGGCGCAAAAAATTTTGTTATGTATATTTATTTATTTTTTACTTGTTCTGGATCTAAAAATAAATAAAAAAAGTTGTTGATGATGATGAATCCGAAAGAAAGTTGGTGCTGTTTCAGATATTTTTTTGTTGAACCAAAGAAGAAGAAAAATTTTATTTATTGGCGTAACCAAATTTTTGTTGCCGATCGCAAAACCTTTTTATTTTATTATTATTTTTTTTATGTTGATCCGGATGTTGATAAATACAACTCTAGGCGGAGGAGCTGAACCAGACATCTACGTCTAGAGATGTTGATCTGGATGTTGATCTTCAGATGTGGATGTGGATGTTGATCTTCAGATCAAAGACCAAATTGTTCTTCTTCTTCTTCTCTTTTATTTATTTCTTTATTGATGTTGATCTTCATTGATGTTGATCTGGATGTTCATCTTCTTCTCTAGACCAAATTATGCAGATCAACATCTAGAAATAATTTATTTCATCTTCAGAAAAAACACGAAAAAAAAAAAAGAAGACACCAAATTCGAGCTTCCGAATTTTGAGTTACGAATCGGAACTGTTATTTTTAACATATCATTATATGCCCCCAGTCAAATCAGCGCCTGTTCATTTTACGGTCATTAGGTGTTTTTTTAAGTCCGGTTTATCTCATGTTGTGATTAAAATTAGATTTGTCTAGTCTAATTTATGGACTTATTTTTGGATCTTATTTTAATAATTTGAACTGTTCAATATTGTTAGCACCATAAATCTGTAATTTTTATTATTTATATAATTGCAGGACACGTGGCATTCTCTTATTCATTTGGAAGTTAAAAGAAGTTATAAAGATGATGGAGAATATGAAGGACAAAGTGGATGAGTGGAAGGACACATGGCAAGACAAGAATGAAGATGGAAGAGTGGGTAGTTTTAGGTAGTTATTGGGTAGTTATTGCTGGAAGTTTTTTCCTACAAATATTTGCCTATAAATAGCCATTCATGGCTACATTGTAAAGGATCAAGAACTCAAATCAAAGACAGTTGATTTCAATACTTCTTGTCATTTTCCTTATCTTAGGAGTAGTTTAACATAGATTTATATTTCGAAGCATTTATTTTCATGCACTTCCTTTTCGAAACATAGGAGTAGAGGTAAGTAATTGTTACTTTGATTGTTCACTCAATCATCTTTCTCCATCTCCTTTCTTCTTTAATTTTTCTTTTCACTACACTTTGGCAATTTTGAAGTCCACTTTGTTGAGGCAAAAGAACATCAACACAATCGCTTGATAATTGGCTTGAATTTAATTTGTAAGGATTTTTCAATCCTTGCTGGCACGCTCACATTTATAATAATATTTTCCTTCGTAGGAAAAATAAGCCAACATTTTTTGGCACGCCCAGTGGGACAGCCAAGTGTAAGAAATGATAAACAATTTGGATTTCGCCATTCGAACTTGTCAATTCGAAATATATTGGCGTGAAAGAAAAATTTTGAATCTTCAAGAAGAGATCCATTTTCTTGATGAAATAAACTTTCATCCATTACAATATTATTTGGTGGAAGAAAAAAGACACCATTTAATTGGAGAAATTCATCAACTTGATATGCAAAGTCGCCAATGGAATGATGAGTTATCAACTCTCACTATCAAGTCTTTAACTGAGGCCTTAATGGCCGGAATTAGTGAATTTTTTCAGAATTTTTCCATGGTTGAAAATAGTAAAAGCAAAGAGTTGATTTTATCAGTGGCTCGGGGGGTTCAAGAGTCCGTTTTTAAAGAGCCAAATTATGAAATTAACATAACGAAAGAACATATTTTTGAGCCAAATTTGGCTAAGAATGATGTTTCATATATGACTCGGGGGGTCCAAAAACCAATTTTTAGAGAGTCGAGTCATGAAAATAACATTCTTATGGGGGATTTTCATAAGCCATTAATGGCTAATATGGAAAAACAACCCACTTTGCCAAAGAATTATGAAAATCAATTCGGCGAAAGTCATGTTTTTAAACCAAACATGGTCAAGAATAATGAACAAGCCCTTTGTTCATGAATTCAAAATTTTTGACATTTTTCAAAATGTAAAAAAGTATGAATTTTCATGGTCACACTATACCATGACTTTTGGTGTTCAAAATCCTTTTTGGATTTGTGGTTCACATCAAAATATAATTCTGATGATGTGGCTAATAAAATTAACAAATTGTTCTTATGAGATCGAAACACTAAGAACAAGGGATGATCATTTAAAATGCATGAACTTGGCTAGAAAAAGCCTGTGCATTTAAATAAATGGTTGAAAATGGCTTATCTTTTCAAATTGATGGCCAGTTGTTTGTATGTACACAATCAAAGCATCAAAGATACATTCGAAGCATCAAGAGTTGTTTCGAAGGTTGATTACTTCACCTTCGAAGCTGTATAAAGTTTTGAAGATACATTGAAACATCAAGAGTTATTTGAAGGTTGATTACTTCACCTTGAAGCTGTATAAAGCTTTGAAAACTTTGAAATGTGTACATCTCTTCAAATATATGTAAAATGACAATTAATTAGTTGTCGAATAATGCCTATTTTGGCATGATAAGTTGGTTCGAAGAACAACGGTTTTAGTGTCTTGAAGAATTAATAATTGGTTCGAAGCACAAAATTAATATTTTCATTAATTATGTATGAACCAGAACATACAAAATTTGAATAACCACAATGTTGGCCAAAAGTTGCTTCGAAGGCCCTTTTGCCATAATTTTGCAAGCTTCGAAGCACTCCATCTTGCATTAACAGCTTCAAAGAAACAATAATGGTGGTTGTAAACCTTCGAAACTTTGCCGAATATTTCCAAAGATGTAATTTGTCCTTTGTCGGCACTTTCAACTTTCGAAAGATGATTTTGATCCTTTGTACCACCTTCGAAGTTTGTTACTAGTCCATAATAGCTAGCATTCGAGGCATCTAGTCATAATTTCATACTTATTCGAAGCACTTCATTGGTGCTATTACATCATTCGAAGCACTTTGTTGGTATTATTCGAAGCATTTTATTGCTTAGATTAATAATGTG
Organism: Camellia lanceoleosa; assembly: GCA_025200525.1. Classification (NCBI taxonomy): domain Eukaryota; kingdom Viridiplantae; phylum Streptophyta; class Magnoliopsida; order Ericales; family Theaceae; genus Camellia; species Camellia lanceoleosa. The sequence goes on along the minus strand of CM045761.1, from coordinate 166,560,756 downwards.
CTTGGTTCGCCCCTTCAAAAATTCAAATAAACATCATTTTTAAAGGCCGCGGGGGGTAATGTTAGCACCATAAATCTGTAATTTTTATTATTTATATAATTGCAGGACACGTGGCATTCTCTTATTCATTTGGAAGTTAAAAGAAGTTATAAAGATGATGGAGAATATGAAGGACAAAGTGGATGAGTGGAAGGACACATGGCAAGACAAGAATGAAGATGGAAGAGTGGGTAGTTTTAGGTAGTTATTGAGTAGTTATTGCTGGAAGTTTTTTCCTACAAATATTTGCCTATAAATAGCCATTCATGGCTACATTGTAAAGGATCAAGAACTCAAATCAAAGATAGTTGATTTCAATACTTCTTGTCATTTTCCTTATCTTAGGAGTAGTTTAACATAGATTTATATTTCGAAGCATTTATTTTCATGCACTTCCTTTTCGAAACATAGGAGTAGAGGTAAGTAATTGTTACTTTGATTGTTCACTCAATCATCTTTCTCCATCTCCCTTTCTTCTTTAATTTTTCTTTTCTCTACACTTTGGCAATTTTGAAGTCCTCTTTGTTGAGGCAAAAGAACTGTCAACACAATCGCTTGATAATTGGCTTGAATTTAATTTGTAAGGATTTTTCAATCCTTGCTGGCACGCTCGCATTTGTAATATTTTCCTTCGTAGGAAAAATAAGCCAACAAATATGTAAAAATCGTTGTGTATTATATCTCTCTAAAAACTCACGTTAATCAGATATCGATAGCGATTTGATCGGATCAGATTTGTATTAAAAAAATGAACGGTGAAGAATAAAACTGTTGACAGAATTCTGATCCGATCAAATAGCTATCGATATTCAATCAAAGTGAGTTTTTATAGGGATAACAATACTCAATGAGTCTTACACATTGAACAGTTCGAATTATCGAAATATGACCCAAAAATGAACCCATAAACCAGACTAGACGGATCTAATTTTAATCTCAACATGAGACAAACTGGTCGCTTTTTTTTTACACATTCTTAAATGAATTATAAAGATTCAAGTGCAATTGATATCTCATTCTACTATAAACATCAATATTTGGTAACGAATGATGCAAGCATGAGTTAAAAAAATATTAATTCAAATGCATTTCATAATCGGAAATTCAGTGGGTAATCTTTCTTAACAATACGTTCGGAAAAGATACATGCAATTATCAAATGATTTCGTAAATTCAAAATTTCCTCTATAAGATTTGGACTCGGATTGAAAAGTCTTAATATGGAGAGATTACTCATTAAAATAAATTAAATTAAGTTACAAGAACAAGATTCATAATTCAATTGAATTATTATGGCTTTTTCCTTTATCATTGTAATTCAATTTATTAGTTCACTTGATGAGGAGGTGTAGTGATAACCTTCATCTCCCAAATTTCTCTCTCACATGCTTTAATTTTCTTTTCTTCACATGTTGATAGGTTATGTTCTTTTTAGTCAAAAAAAAAATTAAAATTTCATTATAAGTTGTCATATTATTTTTTTTATTTTTTGCACATTTTTTTTATAAAAGTCAAAAAGTTACTAAAAGCAGGTCTTTGTTTGGCATGCCAAAAAGTCTGGCTTTTTAGCTATTTTAGTAACAAAAGGACAAAATAGGCTAAATAACTAATAAGACAAAATGTCACATTCAAACCATAATTATTTCATTTTTTCTCTCACAAAAGTCAAAAAAGCCAAAAAGTCTAATCCAAACGAGACTTTTTTAAGCTAAAACAACCAAAAATTCAAAAAGCCAACTCACATCCCAAACGAGGTCTTAGGCTTGTGTTTTGGGAAGATGATAAAAAGTGACTTTTTAATTTGTAACCAAGCTTTTTGGTTTTTTTTTTTAAAGTCATTTGGGAAGTTGATAAAAAGTTACTTTTTGACTTTTTTAGTTAATAATTTTTAATGTTGTTACATCACCATACCATAATGTAAAATGACCAAAATATCCCCTCCCCATGCAAAATGATGAAGTGTTTGTCTCAACAAATCTTAAAGTGAATGGAGGGTATATTCGTAAATTACCATAAGACTTATAGCCAACTTCCCAAATGGCATTTGGCTTTTTTCAAAAAACGCCCAAACGTGACTTTTGAACACATTCCCAAAATAAGCCTTAAGTTTCATTTAGAGTTGGCTACGATAGTTAACTTTTTTGTGTTGTGACTTTTTTAGTCTTATTTGATTTTTGTTTTTGGACTTTTTAGGATTTGTGAGAGAAAAAGTATAATGCTTATAGTTTGAATGTGACATTTTATCTTATTAACTTATGTAACATATTTTCTCTTTTATACTTTTTAGCCCCAAAATAAAACCAAACGCTGGCTTAATAACACAAATTCCAGTTACCAAAATAATATCTCTAAAATAAGGATAAGAATGCTTACACAATTTCCTTCTCAGTGCTCATTTCAACAAGAATCTTGTCTACTAGTCATTTAGGATTCGTTTGAGATGTTGGTCGACTTTTTAATTTTTTAACTTTTTTAGTTTGGGGCTAAAAAGTTTCATTTGGGATAAGGTTTCTTGACTTTTGTGAGAGAAAAAATGAAATGATTATAGATTAGATGTGATGTTTTATCTTTACTGGGCTAAAATGGCTATTTTGTCTTTTTGTGACTAAAATCGCCAAACAAGCAAATAGACCGCCGTGCCTAGCGAAGGCTTAATGCTTCTGTTAACTCACACTAGTAGGTTGCATCTTAAAGGAATTGGGGTGGCTATTGTGCCTTGGGTCTCATTTTAGGTCTCATTTGGATTATCTGAATCTCATTTTTAGAATACATCAAGTAAAATGTAAAAAATCAAATTGATTGGACATTGAATGCCTTTTCATTGAATTGCATTTGTATGCGTTTTATATTTCAAATTACATTTATTATTTATTTTTTTAAATACAAATGCAATTCCATGAAAGGACTATCAATGTCTAATCAATTTGATTTTTTTACAAATATATTTTACTCGATATATCTAAAAATATAAATGGTTCAGATTATTAAAAGTCCCAAAATGAGGATCATCAGCTACACAATAACCACTCCAATTCGCATCTTAAACCACATCTTGAATTTAATTACACTCTTAGTATTTTTTTGGATTTGTCATATTTAAACTGAGAAACTATTTACTACATCGTAATTTAAATTTTTTTATTGTAATTACTTAAATTATATTTTTTGTCACAATAAAATAGGAAATTCATAATTTAAATTACTTGGATTATATATATATTTGTCACAACATTATAGAAATATCATTGCATCACGACAGAACCTCAATTTCTTCTATAATAGCAACAAAAAACAAAAACAAAAAAAACAAAGACAACGTATATCTGCTAAAATCATACGTCATTTAAAAACAAATTTAAAAAAAATCTCTAATTGAAATATCTAAAATATACAAAACATGTCAATAAACCATATGAATATTAAGGCCAAGTTTGGCTACCCAAAATAAGTACACATTTTTTATCTTTTTATCTTTTTTTAATCACATTACCTCTCTACTTTTCTGTATATCTTTTCGTAAAAAAACAAAAAGTGTATTTATTTAGGTCATCCTTAGTTCAAGAGTAACTCCATCAAGATAGGTTTAAAATCCATGTGGTCCTTCCACAAAATAAACAAGCTCTATAGCGTGATTGGAAAAATGATAACAAGATTTTTATTTTAATTACTTAAATTATATTTTTTTGTCACAATAAAATAGGAGATTCGTAATTTAAATTACTTGGATTATATATATATATATTTGTCACAACATTATAGAAATCTCATTGCATCGCGACAGAACCTCAATTTCTTCTATAAGAGCGCCAAAAAAAAAAAAAAAAAAGGACAAAGACAACATATATCTGCTAAAATCATACCTCATAAAAATAAAAATAAAATATTAAAAAAATAAATAAATCTCTAACTGAATTATCTAAAATGGACAAAACATGTCAATAAACTATACGAATATTAAAAGTTAGTTCAAGAGTAACCCAACAAATAGATGTTTAAAACCCATGTGGTCCTTCCACAAAATTAAGAAAAATGCTCCATATCACTAATTTAGCACCATTAATGCACCACTAATGATGTGGCATCATGTGGATCCCACCATTAATATGATCAACAATGATAGAGACTACGAATTTTGGAGCTCTAAAAAGACCACTAATGACATGGCACTCAATAAAAAAAGAAAAAAAATACAACACCAAAGCCAAAATATCAAATCATTCATGGTGGGACCTACTGCCACATCATTAGTGGTAGCACTAATTAGTGCTCCCACTCATTTTCCTAATATGATAGTTTGGCCTTTGTTTTGTTTTATATATTTTTTCTTTACATTGCCACCTCATTAGTGGTGTTTTTAAAACTTCAAATTTAGTGCTCTAAATCACCACTTATTATAAATACATCATCTGAGATTTATTTAAATTATAAATTATCCTTTGTGGTTCTAGAAATTACATTATGCCTCCTAAGGTTTCTAATTTTATAACCAATAAGTCCTTTTATTAATAAATCATCAAGTTAATTAATAGTTTTTAATAATGTTAAAACTTTATTTCAATTAATAATTTAGATAATTTTACTATTGTATAGGTGAACAATTAGAAATTTCATTTTTTCAATTAATTCTGTTAAATAAAAAATTCTGATAGGGAAGTATTTGTAATTTTCCAAACCATAAGGGGCAATTTGTATTTTAAGCAAATCTCAAAAAGTGTATTTATAATTTATCCTTTAATTTTAATACGGTTCTTGTTAATGATAGTGTTAATATATAATGTTAAATATTTATAATTTTAATACATTTTTTTTACTTATTTCAAAATACTTTTATATATTTTTATACATTTTAACAATTTTTTATATGTTTTTTGCATTAATTTTTAGAAATTTTTTGTATTTGTTTGTACCAGGTTAGGTCATAAGCCTCACTAAAATGTAAATATATGGTTGAGATTGACGTATTGCTAACCTATGAATAAATTTGAATTACATGTTAATATTTTAAAATAAAATTATTAATAAAAATTTTAAATATGTGATATTATTATTATTGTTATAAAAAAATAAAAAAATAAAAAAACTTATTATTGTTATATGATTCTGCTAGCCATCGTAATTGGACATTGGCTAAAAATCAATTAACTTTTTTTTTTTTTTTTTAAATTTGATAATTATAATGCAAAATTTACATATTTTGCTTTCGTTTGGAAAGTGAGTTGTTTTTTTGCTTTTTGGTTATTTTGGCATAAGCTAAAAAATCTCATTTGTGATAGATTTTTTGACTTTTTAATTTTTATAAGAGAAAAAATAAAATAATTATGGTTTGGATTATAGTTTGGATATAACATTTTATCTTTATTGACCTTTTAGCATATTTTGTCATTTTGTGATTATTTTAGTCCCAACCTATTTGTTTTGGGAAGATGGTTATAATCAGCTTTTTGGTAAAAAGCTGCTTATAAGCAGCTTTTTTGTGAGAGAGGAGGTTGGTTATAATCCAAAAAGCGGATTATAACCAACTTGCCAAGTAAGATTATATCATATGCACCTTATAACTAAAAAATAATATAGCATAATTCTATAATTTTTGAATCATAACTAAAAAAAGAAATAAGCCATAACCAAACACTACATGAGGCATCTGATGAGTTAGTCATAACTAAAATATTATATAACTAAAAAAGAAAATTAATCATAACTAAAATAAAAATAAAAAAACATAATTAAGTGTATATGGTATATTCCTTTTAAGAGGTACGTTACTGTATAGTAGAATTTCTCATTTTATATTAATGAAATTAATTGTCAAAAAAATGTAATTTATCATTTTCAAAAATTATTCAAGAATAATACTTGGTAGCTCGAAATGCCATTGGCTTGAATAACTCGACTGCCCAAAACAAGAGAGAAAGAGGAAGAAGAAAGAGAGAGAAGAGAGAAGAAAGAGAGAGAAGAAGGAAGAAAGAGAGAAAAGGAGGCGCTCCACCCATCAAACAAGATCATCATCTGTGTGTATACATAGATCTGTGTAACTCTCTCTCTCTCTATGTATAGATCTGTGTGTGTATAGAGAAGAAGAAGAAGAAGAAGAAGAAGAAGCACAAAACAGTTGTTGTTGATGTGGTGTTATTGATGAAGAGAAAAAGAAGCACAGCGCAACTGTTGTTGTTGTTGATGTGGTGTTGTTGATGATGATGTATTTTACAATTTTTTTATTTTTTATTTTTTATTTTTTTGTGATTGTTGGTTGTTTTTTCATATTCACTGCTCCCTCTTCTCTCTTTTTTCTCTCGTCTTTATTTTCATCTTCATCTTCATCTTCATAGAGAAAAGAGAAAAGAAAAAAAAAATCCCAAAATGATGTTGTTTTGAAATTCGAGCCATTCGGGGCGAGCCTCGTTCGAGCTACGTAGCGGGCTGAATTATTCAATATCATACAATCACAAATAAATTATTTATCTATTTATATCAATATCAAAAAAATAAATAATTAAGGAAGAGACTTCTTTTCGATCCAAATAGTATTGGAGGGTGCTTTTGGCTCACGCCACCATGAAATCTATATTGATAGTCCGAATTGTTAATGTGTAAGGCTCGTCGATTATTTTATTATTATAAAAATTTACATTGATCGAATATTGATAGTCACTTAAGATTGTTTTATAAAGTAGGTTAAAAGTTGACATTTTGACTTTTATTAATTTTTAAAAATATATATATATAAAAAAGTAGAGAGGTGATGTAACGTAAAATAGATTAAAAGCTAAAAAATAGTCTTTTTACTCACTTGCCAAATCAAACCTTAATCTGATCACATTTATGTCAATAGTAAGTATAATTATAAAAATAAATTATTAACATAAATATGATTTGATTAGATAACTATTATATCTGATTAATATAATTTTTTATAAAAATAAAATATTTAATAAACTCTATCCATTAAACAATTCAAACTATGAATGTTAACTTTTTAATGGATTCTTCAAGGGTTTTTTTTTTTAAAGGTCCCTGGTATTATGATTTTATAGCATAAAAGACACTCAATATTTTTATAATGTCTAAAGTCCATCAACATCGATCCAGAGAAAATTCAACCAGAGAAAATTTAATCCAGATAAATTCTCTGGTTCAAACCAGAAAAAATTCAATTCAGAGAAATTCAATTCTGTCTAAAATTTACCTCTCATTATAGCCAAAATAAGATGTACAATTCTAAAAACCATATTTCTTGATGGAGAGTGATGGTTCCCAAGGGTTCTGATGAAGTAATGAATGAAAGCAAAAGAAGTGACTGAACTCATTCTCCACTCCAATGCATTCAATACCAAAAGCTTCATTCTCTGAATAACTTTGCTCTCAAAGTTGCATTCCAATTGAAACTCTGAGGGTGATGGTACTCTGTATTTCTCCATCTTCGTTGCCAAAGACAAGCATGCCACTAATAACAATTGCATCGCCCACCACTTGTCACTCTACTTTTAATTATAATAACCAACAATCAACCAAAAAACTTTAAAATTCATAATCAAAATTGAAATTGAAATCAAACTTACATCAATAGCTCGCCTCGAAAGAAACCGGTCAAAATGAACCCAGAGAAAATTCAAATTTCTTTGGTCCATTACTCTCTTCACCATTGCACCATTACTCTCTTTGTTGCTGCTGTGATTGGAATTATGAGCAACCTCATGACATTTGGGTTCTTCTTCTAACTCAGACATTTGGGTTCTTTTCCCAGAGAAATTTACTCAAACTCAAAGAAAATCGCCCTCCAATCTAGAGAAATTCACTAAAATCCAGAGAAAACTAGAGAATTTCTCTGGTTTCAACTCAGAAAAAATTCAGTTAAAAAATCATAGAATTTCTCTAGTTTCAACCCAGAGAAAATTCAGTTCAAATGATCATTTGAAAAGCCATTATCTAATGCTTTTCTTTATCACTCAACTTACTGGTTTCAATGTTTGAGCCAAAGATCTCTTCAATCATGTTCCCAGTTGACACAAAATCAAAATCTTCAAATGGACTCATTGGGTACCCGGCTTCCCAAAGTTTAGCATCATATGGTTCCATCAAAAAACCGGGGTTCAACCTGTCACTCGACCCATCATCAATCCTGAAAAAACCCAGACTCATCAATACACAGGTCGCGGAAGTGCAGATAGAGAATCTGCACCCAATAGAGCTGAGCAACATGCATATGAGTGCGAGGCCGTAGACACACCAAAGGCCTATACGATCGCCGAGGTATCCGAAGATTAGTTGACCGATGACGATCCCTAAGAGTGCGATGGCGACCATAGCGGAGGTAATGGCGATAGGGACTAAGTTATGGCGAGAACGTAAATCGATCAGAAGATTAGTGACCGATGGCGATCTCATCTTCGACCAATCGATCCACAATGTTTAGTTAGGAGAGAGAACGGAAGTTGAAGTGGGAAGAAGAGGTGTTCGAGGAAATCGGAGGGTTTCTTGGAGCTGCGACGCATTTCATCTTCGACCAATCGATCCACCGCTTCTTTGACTTCGACCAAATTTCTCTGATACATGTTTAGGGACCTTAGACATCAAAAAATAATTTTGTAGATCTCTTCCATTACGAAAAGTGGGAGAGGGATCCTAGACTAACGGTAGATTAAGGGTATAAATTTAGTTCGACTGGCTTATGTCATGTCTCGTGGGTTTCTATTAAAATTCGGCTTGAGTCAGGTTGATTTACGGGCTAGAAAATTAGGTCTATGTCCAAGGAATATTCGAGCTTTGGGCGGGCTAGTGGACTTGGGTCTGGGCTAAGGCATGGACTAGGCTTGGGCAGGTCTGAACAATTTTTTTATTTTTTTTTATTTTTTCACCAAAATTTTATTAGTTTCTACTTGACACTAGGTTTCAGGCAGGACGGACCCCAAACTAGGGTTTGAGTATGCCTTGTGTGGGCCACGGAGCAACCCAAGCAGGCCGAGTTCACGGGCCGGGCCAAGACTCAAAATAACGGCCCAAAGTCCCAAGCTGAACTCATATCTAGATCTAACCGGGCTAGATCCCATCCTAAACCACGGATGAATTTCAAACCACCCACAAATACCATTTTTACACCTCTACTGCAGATCGAAGCTTCTCCATAACATTGAAGGTTTTTTTTTGATCAGATAACATTGAAGTTTATATTCATGATATGATGATAACATTCTGACTTTCACATGGAGAGGCAGGCCCGTGGCCCAGTGGGTGTCGTACGCACCGCCGTCAGCGCATGCTCATTTCGCAGTCATGACAAGTCATCCATGGCGTGTTCAATTTTGCATTTTTTGAGAGAAAGCAAGCAAAGAGAAAAGTTACAATTGATTTTCAATCATTGGCGCTAAAATATATACAAGAAATTAGCGAAAAAGAAAGAGCAATTGCAATCGCAATACCATTGTGTCAATCACGCTTATGGTTACCGTTTTAAAATAATAATTTTTTTTAAAAAAAATTAATTTCTTTAATAATACATTTATTACATTTTCAAAATATGACTATGTTTATATCCAGTTTTTTAAAAATATTTTTCAGAAAATTCTGTTTATTTATTTTTTGTATTTTTTTATTTTCACCAATTTTTTTTTAATATTTTAAGTAATTTTTTTAATTTTTAGACACACTTAATATAAATACACTTAAAAAGTATAATTTTTATGATTTTTTTTTAAAAAATTTACTAAATACCAAAAATATCAAAAAAAATATAAATTCAGTATATTTTTCATATTTTTATGTATTTATTAATTTTTTAAAATATTTTTCACAAATATTTTATTTTTTAGATATATTTAAGTAAGGTGTATCTAAAAAAGTAAAAAAAAGTGATTAAAATTTAAAAAATATTCACTAAAAATAAAAAAATATAAAAAACTAAAAACTTAGTTTTTAGAAAACTGAAACCAAACAAACTGATTAATTTTTTTAAATTATTTTTTGATAATACATTTTTTTGAAAAATATCAATTATCATAATTATATTTTTTGTGTTATTAATAAATTTAAATGAAAGGCAAACTAAGAAATTTATATTATTTTAATTCTTAATTTTTGTAAATAGACTAATATTTTAAGATAATAAAAAATAGAATAAAAGACTAATATTTTAGAATAGAGGGAGTACAAAATATAATTGGAAAATGTGTGAATTCTAAGAAAATTCTTATAATTTCATATATAATAATGTATAAGAATAGGTGTCAATTTTTAATTTGTTACATATTTAATTATGTATAATTTTACTTTCTTATTACATCATTACAAATGTATTTAAAAATTTCAAATATGAGATTCTAGTATTACTCATTGAAATTGAAGCTTTATTGGGTTTCATGTTACCCAAAATACATTAGATTTTTAACAAATTAATCATTTTTTTAGATGGGGAACAAATTGATCCTAAAAAATAAAAAATAATAAAATAATAAAAAACACTTGTAGTCAACTCGCATGCCACTAAAGTGGCACATGTGCTAACCTGGTGAGAGTCAATCTATCTAAAAAATATTGTTCGACATCTCATATTTGATATTTTTTTTAATATATCATTATGCCCCTAAGTCAAATTACAAAAAATAATGAAGTCCTAAAATTCATTTCTCATTACATTCACTCTTAGTCGCCATCTTCTCCTTTTTTATCGCTACCGCCACCGCCATCTCTAGTAGCCACCTCATCCCCTTACAAACTCCCTTTGTCATCCCTAATCCATTAAAAAATAGATAGTTTATTTTTAAAAATATATTTGTAGTTTATTTTTTTAAATACAAGTGCGATAAAATAAAAAGTTATAATTATTAAATTAATTTAATTTTTTTTTGTAGATGACATACACAAAAAGTCTTATAAAATGAATTGTTCGAATCATTAAAACGACACTTGTAATGAGTCTCAAGAATCCAAATATAACAGTCAAGTTTAAATTCAAATGTAAACTTAAAATAAGCCTACTCTTGAGTTTCAGCTTAATTTGTTAAAGGAGCACAAATATATTAATTGTTGAGCTCAAGTCAAATCATTTATTATTACCAGTTTGATTCGTTTATAATAAACCTGTTCCAAAAAGTGGTTGAGCATCAAATGTCCAAAAGCCCAATAGTGAAAAGGAGACGTGCTTCTTTTCTTTTTTTAAAATTATCTTTTACAATTAGATCGGCATCCACCAGGGTCAAAATCAATTATTTTCTGGTTGGCTCCTGAAACAAAGGCATATGAATCATAATTCCTCAAGATTTAATGGGTTAAAGTGACCTAACTATATGGTTTAGAATTCATTTGTTAAGTTTTTAAAAATTGTTGTTCAATATTAATAGTGGCTTGAAGTTTACTTAATTATTTTGTGGCCAAGGTTCATTTCTAATCACTGTCAAACTTTTTTGGGTAAATTGCATTTGATATATATATATATATATAATTTGACTCAAATTTTATTTTGATCTCTATTATTTTAATTTGGTAATTCTTTCTAAATTGTTAAGTTTTTATTCTTTACAATCCTGTTTGACAAAACTCCTTTCACTTGTACTTATTCTCGCACTTTTTTATTTCAGTGAGGCTATGAGTTTTTAGATGCGAATCCAACCCGAATTGTATCTTGTAGAGAAGTTTGTGATGTTAATACTTTCAAGATTGCCACTTCGCTGACTATGACGGGGATCGAGCTGACCGGTCAACTCGCAGAGGTCCAGGAGGCAGCGCCCCTTGGCAGGTTCGAGGCAGCGCCCCTGAAGCAAAATGCAAAATTGCATTCGAAGTTACATGTTCGCCCTTGCTCGCGAGAGCGAAGGAGTTCTTGCTTGAGCGAAGGCTGCGTCTGGCAAAAAACCTGAGAATGATGAATGTACGCTTGAGCAAAGGTTATGTGGCTCGAGCGAAGCCACTTACGGAAAAACACGTGAGATTGGTTCCTCGCTCGAGCGAGAGAGTCTTCACTTCGCTCGAGCGAGCTTCGCAGTCCTAGATTTCTATAAGTACGTATTTCTGTCAAATTTTAGGATTACTTCTTCAGATCTTCTTTTTGGATATTAAAGTTTATATCTGGGGATATTTTACTAGTTTTCTTTGATATTTAATTGAGTATTCAACTCATGGGTTAAGAAGAATACATCAAAGGTTTGTTTGTTCATTTTATACAAAAGAGAGAGTTGTTCTTCGGTGGATTCTGAAGAATTTGAGCTTGAAACTTTGATGGATTCTAGAGTGGCTCATTGTTAAGACAATTCTGAGGTGAAGATGAGGCTGGAAGAGGCACATAGGGGTTGGTTCAATTCGAGCGTGGATTCGCTAGGTAATTGAGAGTATACCTGTGTAATTCCTTTATATCTTCTTAGTGGATTGTTTTGTGGCTGTTGCCCGTGGTTTTTTTATCATAATTGGAGGTGTTCCAATTGTGATTTTTTCACGTTAAAATCATTGTGTCAATTTGTCTTGATTGTTTGATTCGGATTGTTTTATTGTTTTATATTGATACATAATCACAAATCAATATCTAGCGGAGTTTTAAATTTTTCAATTGGTATCAGAGCGGGTTGTTCTTTTGTTTTTTAAAACTTTTGAGCGAGATCTTGTTTGATTTGTGATAATGGATTCAATTCGTGAGGGAAATTGTCATGACCCAAACCCGCTCCTATGGGTTTAATACCGTAACCGGCCAGTAATCTGAGATCACCGAAGGTATGCTTAACAGTAAAACAGTAATACGCAGTATAGGGGCTGGCGGAAGCCAAAACAGTAATTAAAAGATGTCCAATGAGCTGTGACAGTCTGTATGCAAAAAGACGTTTCATAACATATTCACATTCAAAACAAAACAGTATATACATGCATCATTTACAGACATTTAGGTTAGGGACCAAGTCTCCATCATAACAGTACAGTACAGGTACAGTCTATACAGTATTGCAAAAACAGATACAAAAAGGGGGGATATCTAAAATACCCCTAAGCAGCTCTAGCTTGGCAGTACATGGAACCTCGCAGTGAGGCACGGTAGTTGGCTTTGACAAAACGGGAGCTTAGCCCGACGCTCCTAGCAACAGTCCGGTGCCTATACACCTACATATATATATGAGCAGTGAGATAAAGCCCAGTGAATAACATATGTGTAAAGAGGTTAAGAATGAATGTCCTTTCAGTATTGAAAACAGTCATTCATCAATATATCAATCATTCAATTTGTGACTCATATTTCATGCCATAACAGTCATTCAGAAACTATAATAGTCATATGTGGTACATCCAATAGCAAAAGCGATGCAGAGGTCTTAATAGACGAGCGATCGATTGATGGCCATCATATCGATGTGATAGTGGTTCCAACATGGGAACCGACAGAGATCTCTGACGATGGCGATGCAATCTGGTAATAGTAAGTTGCTATGGATGCCACAAATACAGTTCACAAATAGGACAAACATTCATTCAGTAAACAGTGATATTTCATAAAGCAGTTAAGTCATTCGTTCAGAAAGTAATTTCAATTGAACGTATCTTTACAACATTGTTACTTACAAAGTTCTGGGCTACAGATAGGCTAGTGAGCGTCCTCGGATGCCAACCTTACACAGTTACAGGATGAACACACACTAAGTCACATACTTGGGAATCGAAGACTTAGTCCCTACTTAGACTTGGTATGGTTCTAGATCAATATCCTCATTAAGATACCTTAAACTAGGCCTAGGAATGCCTAGGATGAAATGAAGATGCAAAGATGCACTCAAAAACACTTTTCAAAATTTTGCTGAAACAGGGGTCCCGTTCGAGCGTGGGTTTCCCCGCTCGAGCGGACATGCAGACAAAAGATCCCCGCTCAAGCGTGACTTTCCCCGCTCGAGCGGACTGCAAAACATGGCAAAAGTACTGGATGAACGAAATTCACGCTCGATGGGCGCTCGATACCCACTCGAGCGTGAGACACAAGTCCTCACTCGAGCGTGCATTCCCCCGCTCGAGCGGACTATAAACACATGCAAAGTACTGGTTACTTGAATTCCACGCTCAAGCGCCACTTTACCCGCTCGAGCGTGAGTCCAAATTCTGGAAATTCCAGATTGAACCTTCAAGCTCAAAATCAACTTTTAATGCATCAAATTGGACCCTTTTGGGCCAATTTTCTGGAAAACACTTGTAAATTCATAGTATAACATGATTCAAAGCTCAATTTGTGAAATCAAGGCCCAAAGGTGAGTCAATTAAACACAATTTCAGAGAAGTTTCCATGAACATGAAGAACAATGCAACCTCAACACATGCATGGGTTCCTTGGAACTCCAATGTGCTAAAACAAGATCAAATACAAGATTTAACTTCAAAACATGGTGAGTTCATGGATCAAGACCCAAAATACGAACATGCAAGCAACAATTTTCATGAAACAACTTCAAAACTTCATTATAAGAGCATGCATGCATGATCTAGCTCTCAATTCAACATTGTAAACCAATTCTTAACTCAACTCACTCAATTACCATAAACCATGCAAGAACTAACTTGAATACACAATTTAAAGGAAGAACTCTCTACCTTAAGTCTTGAATTCAAGATGTGGAAGCTCAATTATGCCAATTAACCTTCAATTCTTCTAGTTTCCAAGCCAATTCTAGATGAAATCAATTCTTCTACTCTCCCTCTCTCTCTAGTCGGTTCAAGCTCTCAAAATGGCTGAAGAAGTGTGTAGACACCCCATTTTTGACCGACCTTAAGACTCAGACATCATCGATTGAGCGCTCGGTGATCGCGCATGTTGTGCTCGTTCTGAGGTTATGGAGTCTCGGCTGAGAGCTTTGCCTCAAGACTTCGGGACTCTTTTGTGCTTTGCCTTGGTTTGCGAACCAGGTTCTATTTTCTCTTCCCGAAGGGAGAGAGAGGTCTCGTAGACCATCTCTCAGTAGCCGTAGGCTACTTTTCGTGGTCGTAGACCACTGTTCCCGTTTGGAGACCAGTTTTCGGTTTTCGAAGCCACCGACCGTGCGCCTCGGTTCGGGACCGCTTAACTTTCTCCGTTTGCTCCGGTTTTTGGCACACACCTTGTTTCCTCTCCTTAGAGGGACACTGTGGCTCAGGAGACCACCTTTGTGGTCGCACGCCACCTTTGATGCTTAACAGTCAGTTTTCGGGGCACCCGGCTGCACATTTTGGCCCCTGAACCCTCGTTTTGCATCCGTCTTTGTTCATTTTTGGCATGGACCCTATTTTCATTATTTTGAAGGTGGCACAAGGGTGAGAGACCACCTTTTCTCTTGGAGACCACCTTTTCCCCGGTCAGCCAGTTTTTTTTTTACAGGTAAGTGGTCTTCCTCACTTTTAAGCCACATTTTCTGGTCTCCCATATCACCACTGAGTTGCTTTCACCTGGGAGACCACCAATCAGGGCTGCCGACCAGCTTTTGATGATTGACCCTTTTGAACCTGGTCGGCCGACCAGGGCAAGGGGTCGGCCGACCATCTGAACTGGTCGGCCAGCTTTCTTCTTTTTTGTCTCACTGAGTATTAGCTAGTTGTGCCAACTGGAAGCCTCAGAATTGATCCTTCGTACACTGTGTATGGAGGATCTTTAAGCTTGGTTTTAAGCTTCTTGAGGAAGCTTTAGCCCCTCTCCTCTATAAAGGAAGAGGTCCTCTTCCATTGCAAGGGTTCAAACTTTGCTTCTAAGGCATATAATATACACCTCTCTATATCTCTCTTTTGTGCTCAAATACTCCATAGTTCTTGGTCCTTTGCACACCAACCCTTAGCTTAACCCTTCCACCATCCATCCAAGCACCTTGGAGCTGGTTTTCAGAGGTTGAAGGTTTGCTACTTTGGTCCAGAAGCTGCTGGAGGTCTTCTCTACAAGGGTAACACTCATTTCCGCCTTTTAAGTATTATTTTGCTTCACATCTTAGCTCCATTTGCAAGCATATTTGGGCATTGTCATAAACTAAAAAAAGTCTTTTTTTAAGCTTCTTAACATGTTTGTTTAAGACATCTTTTCTGTTGGGGGTCATCTACCCCTTTTGCATGCTTCATTTCTCTTTGTTTTGAGCCATGCATTAGGGCTTTTGTGTTGAGCTTTGTTGGCCCTTTTGACCACTGAAATCCAGCGGATTTTCAGTAGTTATTATGTGTTTTTGAGCATCAAAATCAGAGATGGGTGATCCTCTCACCCCTTGTCTTGTTTACTAGCTTTCTTGGCTTTACAAAGGAGCCCCTATTTGCATGTTTTCAAGCCATGTTTCAAGCTATTATTTGTGAGTTTTATGACCTGCATGACCTCTGTCCAGAGGTGGTTTTTCCATGTTAAGTGTCCATCTTGCATGTGTAGAGTAACCCTCTTTATGGCCTTTCAAAGGAGCCTTCACTTGCATGCTTCCTAGCCCCCTTTCAGGCCCTTTTTGATGAGTTTTAGGGCCCTCATAACCTCTGTCCAGAGGTGGTTTTGCCATTTTTGATGTTTATCTTGCGCGTGTAGAGTAACCCCTTGCATAGCTTTTTAAAGGAGCACCTCATTCTAGCATGTGTAGACTGAGTTCCAGTGGTTTTTTGGTCATATTTTGGCATGCTATATTTCTGTTTTTGGCTGGTTTGGTAGTCCTTCACATGCTTCATATAGTTGTAGTGTAAGTCATGGTTCACTAGCTTGTTTTGTATGATGTTTTGGCCGCATTTCCTAGCATATTTTGGCCTTGCCTTAAACTGATCTTATGCATATTTTGGGCTGCCTTAGCTCTATTTTGAGGTCTCATGGTCGAATAATGCTTTCCATGCATGGTTGTAGTGTAATAGCCTTGCTTACCTTTGAGTTTTGAAGCCTCTTGCATGCGTTGCTTGAGGTGTTTGCATGTTTTGGTATCATAGGGAATGTTATTTCAGAGCTTATATGTGTGCCATATTCTCATGTTTAGCATGCCTTCAATGCGTTGAGAGTTGCATCATTATGCCTCGTTTATGGACCATTGCATGAGCTTCATTTCCATGCCCTTCGAGCCATTATTTTAGTCCATATTGGCTACTGATTTGGCCTGCATAGGGACTGTTTGGGGCTAGTTTGGCCATTTGAGTATTGCTTTGCATGTCTATAGTGTAATACACCTCATTAGTTTCGGTATTTGAGCCTCCTAACATGCACAGCTTGGGTCGTCTGCATGATTCGGAACCATTTCACATGTCATTTCAGAGCTGGAGCATGTGTTGTTGTATGCCATATTTCATCCTTGCCATGCTTTGGTAGAGTTGCATTGTGTGCCTTAGGTTTGGTCCCTTGCATTTGTGCATGTTTGCATGTACTTTGCTGCCTCATTTTCATCATATTAGCCATTGATTTGAATGTGGCTGAGGTCCATTCACTTTAGTTTAAGTCCATCTCGCATTGTGTATGCCATATCCATGTTGTCACATCATTGATCGTCACATTGTGTATGCCTTGTTCACTTCATTGTACGCGTTAGTCTTCATGTGTGCATTGCATATGCTATATAGCATCATGTGCATTTAAGTATGCCATCTTTGATTCATAGCATTGCGTATGCTTATTGCATGTTTGCATGATTAGGGCATGCTAGAGTTGCATTCATGCATGCATTGTTCGTTGCATTGTGTTTGGAGTATGGTTTAGTCCAAACACGGGGAACGAGGGACGTTTCGTACTCAAAGTGACGAAATGTGCCTCGATTCCCGATCACCGACACTCTTGACTATCCATGATAGAGTTGTTGGCTTTCGGTGCTTATTTGTGCATTCATGTCATATTGAGTTGTGCAATTCGGTTCCTCGGCCATCATGCATTGGGATGCGTGATTGGTGGCCCGAGGATCGAGACCTATACTCCCTTGGGCTTGTGCAAGGATGGGGAGAGTGATCATGCATACATATGTTGAAAATACCTTACTTTCTCTCTCTCTTGCCTTTGTTGCAGAAAAACCGTAATCCGGGATGTAAAGTGGTCGAGACCTGATTTTACAGCGGCGGGCCACCCTTTTGGGTCTCCACCACAAAGGGTGGTCGGCAGGTGGTCTCCATAGCCAAGGGCTGGTCGGCAGCCTTCCCACAGCCTTCCAGAGTGGAGTTTCAACCTCTTGGAGCTCTGTGCAAGTTTCTGAAATCAATTGCAAACAAAGGTGAGTCGGGGGCATTGCGATGGATTTCCCGACAAAGGTGATTCGAGCATGCATGCGTCCTTCATCATCCAAAACAGAGCCGAGGCAGTCACTTTCATTTAGTTTACATGCTTACTTAATTAATTTGTTAATTAGTTAGAGTTATGTAATAATTAGCTGTAATTCGTTATTCATTTTGTTATGTAATGACTAGTTTAATTAGATTAGCTTCGGTTAGCTAGTTGGTTTTGTACTATTCATTCGGACCCTCCTCCGAGAGGGCAATGTTGTAATAAGTGTGCGTGTGTGTGTGCATGTCTTCCAACCCCACGTCTTTCTCCCTTTTATTTACTAGCTTATAATGGTTAGTTTAGGGCACGTTTCAATTAGCATACTTATGTTCGCTTGTTTGCATTCATTCATCTGTCTTGCATGCACCGGGCTCGGCACATCATACTAACTGCATTGTATTTCAATTCCAAGTTGAATACGTGTTATTTGTCGCATTTCACATGCCATCTTAGAATAGCCGAGCCTATTGTAGTTGCATTTTGCATGTGTTGCATTAGTCATCTTAACATGAGCTAGGATCATGCATTGATTACTAACTAGTTTCTGTTTTGGTTTGGAGTACCCAGTAAGTGTTTATGCTTTAGCATCCTTGCATGTGTGTGAGTGACTACCGTGATAGCATGCTTACCATGAGGCTAACTGCTTATGTGATATAACTGTCTGAATGCCTGTGGGTGAAGGTTGGATTATCTGAATTGGAACAATTCATCAAAATGTGCGTTTTAAGCCCATTTGAGGTGGCAAAATCATGTTTTCTTAAGCCCACTTGAGGGTGGCAAATCCACGTCTTAGCCTACTTGCGGGTAGCACTATCAAACAATTTTCAAATAAACAAACATGAAATGTTTTATTCCAATTTAGGCGATCTAGTTTATACTTGTGTGTTGTGCGCATCACATAGTAATTTAGGCTAATAACCGGAATAAGAGCGCATATGTTTTCAAAACAAGATATCATGTTTAGTAGTGGCCGATCTTTGATCGGGCGGCGAGAATGCTCAGTGACCTTCCCCAATCGTACCCAAGTTCCCGAGCCGAGGCAACTTTGGTGATGACGGACACGTGGCCTTAGACACGAGTCAGGGTTTCCTAAATTCCCCAAAATAAAATATTTATGTGGCAACTCTGTATCTGGAAAAGCAGTCCATGTTTGGCACTTCTTTCTCAAAAATCTGTTTTCCAAAACGATTTGTTGGACTTGGACTCTTTGGTGATTTATCAATCTCGTATCGCACTTTGCGAGATCAGATTAAGAACCATGACAATTTGAGTCCGAACTGTAGTGAGCTCAAATGAACAAAACAGGATTCTCCCAGGACGTTTGGGGACGTCTACAGTTTCTGGCGACTCTGTTGGGGAGTTAGAGAACTTGACTTGAACTCATGATATCTTGTTTTGATTGCACTTATGTGTTTCTTTGTATTGCATTTGCATTGGTGCACCTAAGAACACCGTGTTTGCCATCTGCTATTCTTGAACAGTTTGCCAGAGGCTGTGTGCCATAAGGCTGACCGGTTATGGGCTCTGCCACGATGGGAACACAAACCCCGATTTTTACCGGGGCACCCTTTTTTACCATTCGACCTAGTGCATATCGGAATCCATAGTGACCATTCCAAACTAGGATAGGTTGTTTACCCGACTGTGGGTTATTTGAAACTGCTGCGTGCGTAGTGAAACCCTAGCTCCTGATAAAATAGGACAGGGAAACCTTAGCCCAACATAGGGGTGTTTTGACTCTCACTTGTTTGCTATGTGCTTTTAGAGTGCGTCTCTACAGGAATGCATGTATCAGTTTACAAGTTTGGGTATCAAGCCTGCGGGCGCTAGTTCAGTATTTTGGGAATCAGTTATCTGCAGGTATCAGATTCAGTTTCGGGGGCAGTAATTTGGGAACAATGATCAGTGTTTGAGAACAGTGTATTCAGCTTATCAACTGTGTGTTGTGTGTTTATTTAAAGCTGTTATGTTGTCCATTTGTCTGGTTGTTTATTTCCTTATTATTGCTTTATTTATCTTTTTGCCAGGTAATTTAGCACAATTGCTTCAAACCAAGCAGATATTTTCCAAGCACTCTGGAGTAGAGGTCGCCGACTCAATCGATCTGAGGATCTGGTCGACGGACAACCAGTGTTTTGTTCCTTACCCTCGGTTATCAGACGGAGGTCGAGAAGACGCAGTGTATCCGAGCAGAGGTTGCCAGAACAGTGTTCTACCCCGTCAGTGAATAGTCAGGCTGAGGCTTCAATTTTTACCACAGAGATAGATATACCAGTCAGTCAGCTGGAACAGTAGAACATGGTAGGGATAGAGAACATGGTGCACCAACTTCAAGAAAGTATGAGGGCCATGCTGCAGGACGCTGTTCGTCGAGATGAATTTGCCAAACAATAGGCCGAGATCATGGCCCAGCAGGCAGAGTTAATTGCCAGGCTGCAACAACAAACCAGGGCATCTGCTTCACACCAAGCTCCTCCCCCACCAGGAGTTCCAATGCCCGGTGAGGCACCAAATGTCCAAGGAGATACGGATATTTCGACAGGACCAGCTCCGCCCCCGATTCTACCTCAACTATGTAAGGCACCTACACCTGTCAATCAACCGGACTCTCCCTTTGAGTTCGAGGTGGACCATACAGCGCTAAAGTTGAGCAATCTTGAAAAGTTGTTCAAGAAATCCCAAGGGGTAAAGTCTATTCCAGACATTGAGGACAGTTATACTAACGCGGTTGTGACGCTGCCAGACCATTTCAAGATGCCCCAAATTGACTGCTTTGATAGATCCGGGGATCCCATGGTGCATCTTCGGTTGTTCTCAGACATTCTAAGGCCGATGGGCCTCACCAGGTTACAGAAGCTTTCATTATTCGGCCGAACCCTGTCGGGTGTGGCAACCATCTGGTACGCAAAATTGGAAGATGATGTCAAGCAGAACTGGGATGAGATGGTCGAGGCTTTCATTGCACAGTACTCCTATAAAACGTAAATCGAGATTACAACCCGTGATCTTGAGACGGCAAGGCAGGAGCCTAAGGAGAGCTTCTCTGAATTCGTAGCCCGCTGGAGGGCCAAGGCCTCAATGATGACTCTTAGGCCCACTGACAAAGATCAAATTCGGATGATTGTGCGCAATCTCTAGCCTAAGCTTATGTAGAAAATGATCGTGCTCTCTTTCCCTACCTTGTCAGATCTGCATGAGATGGGAGTACAGATCAAGGATGCCTTGAAGCAAGGCTTGATTGATAATGACAGAGAGCAACCTAGAAGAACCTTCAACCGCAACACCAATACAGGCACCAGCAATGCCGCAAATGCTAGAGCTTCAGAAGTAAGCATGGTCACCACCACTCCCCCTCCAAGACCCATGGCGGCTACACCTTTCTCCGATGCGTCTGGAAGCAACACACAAACAACCAAATACCAACCTCGAGGCCAAAGAACCTTCACCCCATTATATATGCCCCTGTCCAAAGCTCTAGGGATTTTAATCAGAAAAGGGCACTTGAAGCCCCTGGAGCCGAGGCCATTGCCAAATCCACTCCCACCTTTTCATAACCCGGCAAAATACTGCGCATATCACCAACAATATGGTCATGACACCGACTAATGTTTTAGATTGCGTCATGAGATTCAAGATTTCATTGACAAGTAGGTGATTGTGCCTCCCGAAAAACCCAATGTCACAACCAACCCTCTCCCACCACACAACTAAGCTCCACCTCCAAAACGAATCAACTTCATCCAGACCGGAGTCACGTCATACGACCCCAACATATACATTACCCCAACCCACTTACCCAAGCCGGAGGTGTTCCTTCCCGATAGCACAGACTTGTGCATGTCGGACATCTCTCGAGCCCAACCCAAACCAAAGGTGGTGACTGTCGAAGACAGGGCAGGGATGGCTGCGGAGAACAGCGAGGCTGTTGGTTCAGAATCTGAGGTATCTGGGAGCATTGCTAAGGAGGTGTATGATCCAAGTGGCTACATTGTGTCAGCAGGACAGGCTGGGCCAAATCTGGAATTGCCAACAGGGGCAAAAATCTGTATACTACAGGGGGGCGGACTTGATCAGAGGACAGATGACTTAGCAACTTTGGAAGGGGATATGGCTAACCTCCAGTTTTTCACCGAACAAGACTCGGGGGACTCAGCAGTCAACTGGTTTGATTTTGACGAGTCAACAGAGGTTATAGGGTGGTTAGATGACCAACCAGATGTTGTTGAGGAATCTCAGCCGAAACAGGGCTTGTTGGGGACAAGGACATCAGATGTGGTCGGAAGGACCGGAAGTCAGAACACATCGCCGGAGAGCGCCGGTGCTAAGAATTTCGCTCAGGATCTGGGCATTTTGAATACAGGAATTATTGAACAGCCAACTGTATTGACGTAGTTAGAACAGGAAAGGTTTGAGGATTTTGAGAGAATCAGGAAAGCTAAAGCCCTTGAGGAGACTGAAAGTGCTGTGTGTACGAAGACAAAGAATGCTGCGAGCATGTGGACGGTAGGTACTGCGAGTACAAGGACAGTCATACCGGAGCCGGACAGGTGTCTGTCGGCTGCCGATGGAATGTAGTTGGAAGACAATGATCTATGTCTGGTCCAGACGGATGAGGATTGGGAGAGCAATCAACCGGATGATACCTGGTATATTGGTGAAGTCGACCATATGACTAGGAGTGGGCGGTATTTCAAGCCTCCACATCTAGATCAGCCAGAGGCGTCCAGGAAGGATAAGGAGGTGGAGAAACAAAAAGAGAAGCAACTTGAAGAAGAAGTTGTACTGAAGCAGTTGAAAAAGATACAAGCAGACATCTCCATTTGGGGACTGCTTATGGCTTCACGTGTTCATGACAGTTGTCATCTATCACCATGGACAAGGCCAAGTTTCAATAGACACCACGCTGAGCAATTTGGTGGGATTGGTCTTTTCGGGAGGAGGTTCCCCGACGTTGACCTTTTCAGACAAGGAACTATCGCCTGAGGGCGCGAATCATAACAAACCGCTCTACATCTCTGTGGAATGTAGAAGCAAATGGATACCGGTCATTCTTGTCGACACGGGATCCGTCATTAATGTATGCCCATCAAGGACGGCATATGCAATCGGGTTAAAGCCTGCGGACTTCGTGCCAACTGCCCAGGTGATTCAGGCGTATGATAACACAAGCAGGGAGGTGATGGGGACTGTCAAAATTCAGACCCAGGTTGGTCCAGGACAACATGAGATCGATTTTCATGTCTTGGACGTTCTCGCAACCTTTAACCTACTTTTGGGGTGACCGTGGTTGCACCAGGTAAAGACAGTCTCTTCCACCTTACACCAGCTGTTGAAATACCCCCACGAGAAGGAAGTGGCTATTGTTTTCGGGAATTCGTCAATCCATCCACCGCCAGAAGTGTCTACACCAGTCTTGGAAATCGAGCACGGCACGGAGGATTTGTTCTTATCAGGGTTTACTCTGGCTGAGGCTCGAGTCGTGAAAAACATCTTGGCAGTTGATGAGGGGGTGTATGTCAGTGCATAATCAATATACCTCACGAACAAGCTTCAACACATCCCCGGAATGGGATTAGGAAAAAGTGGCCGGAAGGGCATCGCAGTATCGGCCGAAGTGCCGCACAACCTGCATACCTTTGGCTTGGGTTATCTGCCCAAAGAGGATTGGGTAAGGAAGGGTAAGGAGATGGCTGGAAGAGCCAGAACGAAGCGGGCGGGGAAGCCTTTTGAGTTGATGCACCGACCCATCCAGGATACTCTAAACGGACGCTTCGTCCGGAAGGGGGAGGACTTTCCATTTTGTGGCTTCCTAGAGCCATGGCTGAATGCGGAGAGGAAGCGCCTACCAGGGTTTGAGATCTTCTTCGACCTGCAGTTATCCGGGGATGATGTTGACAAGGAGTAGACAGACCCATCAGCTGAGGTTGAGCAGTGTAAACATATGGATTCTGAGAGCGCTGAAATTGAAATGAGGGTAGCACTGGCTTGTCTACTTTCAGATCCTCCAATTGTACAGAAGTGCTTGGGCGATAACTTCTCAGTGTCCATGATCGGGAATGAAACGGCTGCGAGCCTACCATCAAGCATTTTGGATGCATCCATCGCACCCTCTCTCACCTGGCAGTACGAGGAGGGATTTTTGTCAAGCAGCACCGGGTCAGGTAGTAAGCCGGAATCTGATTCCTCCGAATCTGTTGAGTCGGAATCAGGTTCTAGCTCGACTGAGTCTGAGTCCGAGTCCGGTATTCCTGGGGGTGATAACCCGGATACCATAGTCCTGTCTAAGTCGTCTTTTTCTTTCGCTTTTGAGTTTGTTGTAACAAAAGAATCGGACGATTTGGAAATGCTTAATGAGAATGGAATGGATGTGGTTTCTGAGTACTTTTTTGTGCCGTTGATTTATTGTATTAATCAGGACTTTCAAAATTTTGATGAAAATGACGAGGAAGAAATTCTTTCGGTTTTGCAACGCTTAATTGATCAAGAGCAGGAAAGATTTGTTAAACCTTTAGTTAATGAAATCACTACTGTTAATGTTGGTACTGAGGAGGACCCGCGGCTGGTCCAGATCAGGTCCACGTTGTCTTCGAAGGAACGCGAGCGCTTAGTCGCTTTATTAAAAGATTTCAAAGATGTTTTTGTGTGATCCTACGAAGACATGCTTGGGATCGATCTTGAGATTGTACAACACCGGATCCCTCTTGACCCCGAGGCCGACCCGTTAAACAGAAACTCAGAAGGATCCACCCGGACTGGGCCCTCAAGATTAAAGAAGAGGTCACCAAGCAAATTGACGCAGGGTTCCTGCTGGTATTCGAATACCTAACTTGGTTGGCCAACATTGTTCCGGTGCCGAAGAAGGATGGCAGGATTCGGGTATGCGTGGATTTCAGGGATTTGAACAGAGCCAGTCCGAATGACGACTTTCCCTTGCTGCATATTGATGAGTTAGTGGACTTCACAGCGGGGCATGCTTTGCTTTCGTTCATGGATGGATTCTTGGGCTATAATCAGATAGTGATGGCACCTGAAGACCGGGAGAAGACTACTTTCACCACCCCGTGGGGGACTTATTGTTACAGGGTGATGCCATTTGGGTTGAAGAACGCTGGAGCTACATATCAACGGGCCACAACCACGATATTGCATGACATGATCCATAAAGAGGTGGAGGTGTATACGGACGACATGATTGTCAAGTCCAAAGAAAGAGAGGGCCACTACACCGCCTTGCAAAAGTTTTTTCAAAGGATCAGAGAATTTCGGTTGCGGCTGAATCCTCAGAAGTGTACGTTCGGTGCTACAGCAGGAAAAATGTTGGGGTTTCTGATTACACAGAGAGGTATCGAAGTCGACCCTTCCAAAATCAAGGCCATCTTAGAAATGCCACCACCAAGGACTGAAAATGAGGTGCGAGGCTTTCTGGCTAAAGTGCAATTCATAAGATGTTTATCTCAAAATTAACCTTGACTTTTGAACCACTTTTTGGTCTCCTGAAAAAAGGAAAGAAGTTCCAATGGGACAGCGGATGCCAAGTTGCTTTTGAACAGATCAAGGAATACTTACAGAACCCTCCCGTGTTGTCACCACCTGAGCGGGGAAAACCATTGATTTTGTATCTTTCAGTGACTGAAACTACGATGGGCTGCATGCTTTGAGCAAGAAGATGCTGGAGTATGAAACCCGCTACACACCGTTGGAAAAGGCTTGCTTAGCCTTAGTATGGGCTACTAGGAAGCTGCGACACTACCTGTTAGCTCACTCTGTAATGTTGGTTTCAAGATTAGATCCCATCAAATATCTATTCGAGAAACCAGCACTTATGGATAGGCAAGCTCGTTGGTTGCTGTTGCTTTCCGAATTCGATTTGAAATATGTGGCGCGCAAGTCAGTCAAGGAAAGAGCAGTAGCGAAGTTCTTAGCCGATCATCCAGTGGAAGGAGGTGAAGTAGTTGAGTAGTTATTCCCAGATGAGGCCATTTTGCATATCAACAATGAGTTTTGGACGATGTATTTTGACGGAGCATCAAACCAGTACGGGTATGGGGTTGGAGTGTTGCTAATAGCACCCGACAAGTCCCGTATCCCTCTAGCATTTAAACTCCGATTCAAAGTCTCAAACAACGAAGCAGTGTATGAAGCATGCATTGTTGGTTTAGAAGCCGCCCTAGAACTAGAGGCAAAACGGTTGGACGTCATCGGGGACTCGAACCTTGTTGTATCTCAAGCGAAAGGAGATTGGAAAGTCAAAGAAGAAAAGATGATAATGTATCACCAGACCTTGGACTTGTTAATTCCTCGGTTTGAGAAATTAAACTTTGCTCATCTATTAAGAGAGAACAACAGGTTCGCAGATGCACTAGCAACTCTATCTTCTATGATAGACATCCCTTTTGGAGTCCGGATGCGTCCGATCATCATTGACCAGAAGTTTGCGTCGGCCTACGAGGCAATTGTTGCTATAGATGAGGTTCAAAATGAAAACCCCTGGTACTACGATGTCTGGAACTTCTTGGAGAATGAAGCATATCCACCAAGGGCAAATGCCAAGGATAAAAGGGCAATCAGAAGAATGGCTGCTCAGTTCATCATCTGTGGGGGTAAACTGTATAAAAGAGGTCATCTGGGAATGCATAAGTTGTGCGTTGATGCCGAAGAATCGAAGAGCCTGATGGAGGCCATCCATGGAGGAGAATGTGGAGCGCATATGAACGAGGTAATGTTAGCTCGGAAGATCCTCAGACAGGGTTACTACTGGTCCACCATGGAGGAGGATTGTATCGGCTTTGTTCGGCGATGCCGCAAATGTCAGATCCATGCAAACCGCATGAACTTCCCGCCGTCAAAGCTGTACAATATGACTTCGCCATGGCCATTTTCAGTTTGGGGAATCGATGTGATCGGGGCTATCACTCCAAAGGGGTCTAATGGGCATGAGTTCATTCTCATCGTGATAGACTATTTCACAAGTGGGTTGAGGCCCAATCTTACGCCGTGTTGAAGGCTTCACACGTTGCGAAGTTCATCAGAAACAACATCATCTGTCGCTACGGGGTCCCGAACGAGATTATTTTAGATAACGGTTCCCACTTCAAGAAGGAAGTGATTGATTTGTTGGAAAAATACAACGTGGCTTTTCATAAGTCATCCACATATCGGTCGCAGACCAACGGAGCGGTTGAGGCCGCCAACAAGAATATCAAACACATACTATAGAAGATGGTGGAAACCTACCGGGACTAGCCAGATAAGTTGTCATTCGCTCTGTGGGGCTATTAGACTTCAATTAGAACGTCTACTGGGGCGACTCCGTATTCATTAGTTTATGGGATGAAAGCCGTTCTACCTATTGAGATTGAAGTTCCATCTT
This sequence comes from Camellia lanceoleosa, assembly GCA_025200525.1. Classification (NCBI taxonomy): domain Eukaryota; kingdom Viridiplantae; phylum Streptophyta; class Magnoliopsida; order Ericales; family Theaceae; genus Camellia; species Camellia lanceoleosa. Next base: position 166,533,184 of record CM045761.1, on the reverse strand, counting down.
TGAGAGTGTTGGCTGAGTGTCAGATAGCTGAAGCAGATTGGCAACAGAGCAGATTTGAAGAACTTATGCTCTTTGACGAGCGCAGACTGAAAGCACTGTACCATGTTCAAGGTCATCAGTGCAGAATTGCCAGGGCTTTCAACAAGAAAGTTAAGTCTCGGAATTTAAAAGAAGGAGATTTGGTGCTCAAAGACAACCGAGCTCCCATCCACGACCCTAGGGGGAAGTTCAGACCCAATTGGATTGGTCCCTACATCATTAAATCTATTTGGTCGGGTGGAGCTGTCGTTCTAATGGACCTGGATGGCCTAGAGTTCTCACAGCCGATCAACATGGACAAGTTGAAGAAATATTACCCCTGAGTGGCTCGCTAGGCCAAAAACCCGAAAGGGCGACCTAGGCAAAAGTTAGAGCATGAAAAATTTGAAATTACAAAAACTAAGCTCGCAAGGTTGAAAACCCGCAAAAGGCGGCCTTAACAAAAGTTAGAGTGTAAAAGGAGAGTGAAAATACTCGAGTGAACCTGGGCGTGAACAACGTAAGGCTTGATTCCCATCTTTGGGATACGTAGGAAACTTCATCCTGAAGTTCAGCCATAAACTTTTCCCCGATCAACTTTGTCCATTTGATCATCTCTATCATCTTTGTCTATTCAGCATTCAAGAGTTCAGTTGTGATCTCCGGTGCAGTGCTACTCAGACTAGGAGCAACTTTCCAGTTGTTGGAATCCGGGGTTGTGCATCTCAGTGACAGATCTCAGGCGTGTCCAGTTCTGATCCATGTCGAAAATGATTTTGAAAAGTTTTAATAAAAGTTGATTTTGTTCAAATTAATCTTTTTACAACTTAGACCATTTTTGGACCAAAGCAGAAAATTTTCAGTAGCCACAACCTTCAACTTTATTGATTTCAATACAGAGTCCTCCTGCTCTTGCATACAAATTGAAGTTGCTTTTGGTTACATTCATAAAGAAAACTTGAAAGTACTAATAAAGCAATAAATCCGGGGCATAGCTAAGTCAGGTGTTCCTGCGCCCCCTCCCAGAGCTGGTCGAAGCTTCTAATGCCAAGCTGGGCCCAATCTATGCCTCTTCATTGAGCCAATCTATGCACTCATCAGACAAAGTGCAACTAAAAGTGGGAGTGGGGGCCAGGAGTTCTCTCGTCCTCCATGCCGTGGCATACGAAGCAAGTCAGGCGCTCGGGCCGGAATGCAAAGGTACTCTATCCTCGCGGGCAAGTCCGATCATGGCTTAATGGCGGCTGAACCGAAAAGGAAAGTAAAACACGTAGTCGTCGCATCAATCAATCAATCGGTCACGGACATGTCAGAGCTCATTGCCGAGATTGAGCCAAGGACAGCGCCAAACAATGCGGCCTGCAAACAAATTGCACATCCAGTCAAAGCACCATCCCTCATCAAGGGCATCAACTAGACGCTGTCGAAAAAAGTAACCGCGAGCTGAGTATGTTGGGCAAGAGTCCACAACCTGTAGCTTATCCATCAACCATACCTGGGGGGGAAGAAAAATGAGAGATTAAAGAATAAAAAGGTGTACGATGAGAGAAAAAGTGAGAAAAGGGTTTCAAGAGAAAAAAAATCGAGCCTGAGGGATGAGTGATGTGAACAATATATATGTGAGATAGGGTGGGAAACATTACCTACAACAGTAGTGGACTCCCCGCAAATTTGGTTGTCTCTCGGTGATGAAAAGCATCCAAGCCCAGTAATGTCCCGGCCAATGACATGGCAATGCAGCTTTTGCCCTCCTTTAAGCCTTGGAATACCTCGATCAACCGGACACTAGATCCTCCGGAGCCTGAGGCAAGCAAAAAGTGTGATAGCATGCACAAGCAAAGGGCATGACGCCGAAAACCTTGCCAATGATGGTCGCTGCGGTCACCGGGATTAGAAAAACGTTGAATCAAGCTGAGGATGTCCAATTCCCCGTTGTAAATCAAAGACCTAGCGTCATGCATAGTAAGTCCACACATCCGTCCTAAAGCTTGGGCGTGGCCGAAGCGAAACTGGGGCAAGATTTCTTCGTTGTGCTCGGATTCCATCAAAGCTCGGAAATCTTCGAAGGTAGGACACACCTCTTGCCTGCCAAAACTAAAGACATGTGTTACCGGATTCCAAAACCTCGCCGCGGCATGGAGGAATGGAAGATGCAGCGGAGTGCGGCTCAACGTGAATAGTGCATTCAAACTGAAGCCCCGGAAGTTCAACTTTTTCGAGCCGTCTAAAGTAACAATCCAAGCTGCGAGATTTTCGATGAGGAATGCCTCCATTTTGATGCAAAACTGAGATGAAATGAAAGAACCACGAAGTTGGAACTTTTATAGAGGATAAGGCACTGTTTGGGGACATGTGTCGAAAATTTGGTGGTTGCCAAACCAGGTGGTCGGCCGACCACCTTTTCTGGTAAGCCGACCACCCCTCTGGTCTCCAAGGAAAGCAGCTGGTCGGCCAGCCTCCTTGGGTGGTCGGCCATTAAGAAAAGCAGGGCTTTGGTCTTGTCCCAATCTCTAGAAGAGGGCTTCTAGCTTTTCCATGTGTTGGGAGTGTCGAAGGTCCGCGTTTCCCTCTATTTCGAACGCATTCCATCATCCGTTTTCTCCGAAATACATTTGCTTATTGAGTTGTTGTTAAGTCTTGCTTATCGAGTTGTGGTTTTGCTTATCGAGTTGTTGTTTTACTTATCGAGTTGTTTTGTTTATCGAGTCATTAGGTTTTGTCGAGTTGACGAGTTTGTCCATTGAATTGTCGTTTGTTTATCAAACATCTTCGTGTTTTGATTGTTGAGTTGTAAACTTGCTAAGGTTTTGTTGCTTCTTGGTAAGTTAAGTTGTTTAGTTTATTTCATTGGTTCACTACCCGACTTGGCAATTTTTCGATGCTCAATTTTCATTCAATCTCATTTTTGTGCAAAATGATGCGATGCGATGCTAAGAACATAAAATATAACACTTTTTCAAAAAGTTGTTTCATTCCATCATGCTTCCTTTGTTACAACATTTTACAACAAGGGTACAAGTTTTTACAGAAAATAAAACTGCCTAATAATGTACAATGTGCTACAACTACTAGTAAAAAAAGGCAAATAAAGCAGGAACATCTGCATCAGTGCTCTCAAGTGCAAGAATAAGAGGCCCTCTTCGTCCTCTTTGGCTGAGAAGTCCCTGCACCATTTCCACCAGCACCACCATTTGAATCGGAGCTGCTGTCCTCGGAACCCTCCTCGGCATCACCTCCGCCCTCAGAACCGGACTCAAAGTCATCCTCTCTGCCTGCAGATGTCTCTGACTAAGGATGCGCAAACTCCTCCTCCTCACTGGACTCCTCGTCATCTATGACAGGTGCTCTGCGTCTGCCTCGCCTGCGAGACGAGTCCCCTCTCCCAGCCCCTCGAGAAGGCCTGGATGGCTCGACCTGTAGTGGTGGCATCTGAAAAGGACAATTTGAGTACATTAGCCAACATGTACATCAGATGCAAAGACAAGAATGCTACATAGAGTGGGTGTATGCAGATACAATGTATGAATGTGGTGTGTGTCAGATGTGCTCTACGCATACAGTCAAGCAATGCAGTGAAATGGGTAAATACAGCATGTCATCAGAAGTATGATAAATGCAAGAAAATCGAAAAGCACTGAGACGCCGACAATAAATAGCTGTGTCTCCCTCCGCAGAACCATGTCCTCAAGCGAGGCCACCACTCCAAGCATCCTATCCATGTACTCGATGGGAGGCTGCAGATACAAGTGCAAGTTATCAGTGAATGAATAAATGTCCAAATATCTGAGTGATAAATCAAAACTGTAAAGCATACCGGTGGCGAGTCAGGGTCTTTGACGTATTGGTGACCAGGCACTGGGGGCTCCAATGGAATCGGGTAAGGTGACCGGTATCACCATCCAGTCAACTCGGTCGGAAGATCTAGCCACCCGGCGTGATGATAAGTCAGGGGAATCGGGGGAACCAGTCCAGTCCCACCTCTCGATGTGCCGGTCTTGCTGGTCGAAGGAGCATCTGTAGCCCGGACTCGACTCGATGATGGCATGTTAGCAGACCTCCTCCTGGGTGTGTGGACACCTGTCAATGGGGGCATCAAGTATGTATGACGATAGGTTGTATACTCCCTCTCCTCCAAATGCAGAACTGCATCAGTGCCCAGCATAGCCAAATCAACGTCCTGGGGAGTGAGTCCCTCAGTGGACCGCATATCGTCCGGAGGTGCTGCGAGGACACTCTGCGAGGACACTCTGCTCGGGGTAGCCCATCGTCTAGCGCATGAAGCAGTCCCTCAGAAACCAGGCCCTGCCAACTGGCCCCTTAAATAGGATCCTGTACCGAGAAGAGGCCCATGCCCCAAGAAACTGAAATCGGGTATCTCCACCCAAAGGCGCCCAGGGCTGCCATGTGATCTGCGGATAACCAATGCATAAGCCGACTAGAAATTGTAAATGTGCAAGATGAATCAAAGATGAAAATATGGAGAATCGAGTTCAATTACCTCGATCGTCGCACTATATTGAAGAATCGCCAGTAGAGCGTAGTCTCCCAGCTCTCAGCAGGCATCGCCTCAAATACAAGCGAGTAAGGGATCACAAGAGGTGCCTCCACCTCGAGCTCTGGGGCTAGCATCGGAAAGTACACGAAAACCCATAACTGTGGAAAACAGGGCAATAGCCATCAGAATACAGAATGCTAAGTGCAGAATGTGAATGCAGAATGTTGAGAGCGGAGTGTAAAGTATAGAATGTAAAGTGTGCCATGTGTGCAATTTACAGATAATGAAAAGCAGAAATGTAAATCAAGAGGGCAGAAAGTACCTCCCAGGCTCTCCAATAGTCGTCGACTATGTTCCCCCGCCCGCGGAAGGTCGCACTCATATAACAATAAAAGGTAACAAGGCCGGCACCACCCCAATCGTACTGACTGACCTGTGATAGGTCCACTAGAGCACTGAGCAAATATAGCCCAACTGTGTTCCCTCTGTCGGAGAACAAAGTAGTCCCCAAGAGGAACATCAAAAACCCTCGAGCGTACTGCTCTGTCTCCTCGAGAGTCCCGAGCGTAGTCCCCCTGTAATGTACGGAAAACCAAGTATACCTGACTCTGCCTAAAGATCTGTCAATCGGTGGGCGAGCTCCCAGCAGATAGATCCAAGCGGCCTCCCACTTGCCCATATCCTCGTCGTAGGGGACCGGTCGGCCGGCCATGTCAAGACCAGTCAACAGGGCAAAGTCGAACGGGGTCATCGTCATATCCCCGGCAGCCGAAGCGGAAAGAGTTGGTGGTGTCCCACCATCTCTCCATGAGTGTCCCCATTAGTGTCCTGCTCATAGGGTAGCGAGATATCCCCGCGCAGAAGGGTCCGAACCCTGCCTCATCAACCAGATCACGAACGGCCTCTAGGAGCTCTGCGTACCACTTCTTGGCGATGATCGAGCCATAGCCTCATGTAACACGGGAAGATACCTGCATTCAGAATGAACACATGTATTCAGTTTCAAAATGAAAGTATAAACTATATGCAAATCAAAGCAGATACAATGTTGTGGACTGTGTATTCAGTACGAGTTGCGTGCAAATGCAATGAATGAGATGTGTACTCACCAGTAAAGTTTGAGCTGCGTGTTCAGATTTCAAAACAGTGGGCTGTGTGTTCATCATCAGAAAATGTGGGCTGTGTGTTCACCATCAAAATCGTGGGCTGTGTGTTCACCATCAAAAGTTTGGGCTGCGTGTTCAACTTTTAAAAAGTGGGCTGTGTGCTCATAATCAAGAGTTTGGGCTGCGTGTTCAACTTTCAAAAAACTATGGGCTGCGTGTTCAACTTTCAAAAAGTGGGTTGTGTGTTCATAATCAAGAGTTTGGGCTGCGTGTTCAGATTTCAGAAAATGTGGGCTGTGTGTTCACCATCAAAAGTTTGGGCTGCGTGTTCAACTTTCAAAAAGTGGGCTGTGTGTTCATAATCAAGAGTTTGGGCTGCGTGTTCAGATTTCAGAAAATGTGGGCTGTGTGTTTACCATCAAGAGTTTGGGCTGCGTGTTCAACTTTCAAAAGTGGGCTGTGTGTTCATAATCAAGAGTTTGGGCTGCGTGTTCAGATTTCAGAAAATGTGGGCTATGTGTTCACCATCAAAAGTTTGGGCTGCGTGTTCAACTTTCAAAAATGGGTTGTATGTTCATAATCAAGAGTTTGGGCTGCGTGTTCAGATTTCAGAAAATGTGGGCTGTGTGTTCACCATCAAGAGTTTGGGCTACGTGTTCAACTTTCAAAAGTGGGCTGTGTGTTCATAATCAAGAGTTTGGGCTGCGTGTTCAACTTTCAAAAGTGGGCTGTGTGTTCATAATCAAGAGTTTGGGCTGCGTGTTCAGATTTCAGAAAATGTGGACTGTGTGTTCACCATCAAAAGTTTGGGCTGCATGTTCAACTTTCAAAAATGGGTTGTGTGTTCATACTCAAGAGTTTGGGCTGCGTGTTCAGATTTCAGAAAATGTGGGCTGTGTGTTCACCATCAAAAGTTTGGGCTACGTGTTCAACTTTTAAAAAGTGGGCTGTGTGTTCATAATCAAGAGTTTGGGCTGTGTGTTCAACTTTCAAAAAACTATGGGTTGCATGTTCAACTTTCAAAAAAGTATGAACTGCGTGTTCAGAAATTTGAGTGATTGAGCTGTGTGTTCAAAATGCAGACAAAATGCTATGTTATAGACTAAGTGTTCAGAACAAGCTGTGTGCCAACTCAACGGAAGTCTGTGTTGTGAGATATATGCTAAAATAAGCATAAGTATGGTGCGCAAATGTGTTCAGAACGATCGGATAAGCATACATAGCGAAAGCATGAAATGCGCAAGAAATGCAGAATCTCGTGCCTGGTGAGAGAGGTGGGACTCTGGCTCCTGTAGTAATAGATCCACGGGCGCTCATCGATCAAAGTCGGTAAAATAATAGAAGATGGTAGGAGGAAAGATGTGCTCCGGAGGGTCGTACCTCTCGGGATCAAAGGGCCGAATCCTCAGAGGCAAGGATATAATGTCTAGCTCATCCCCAGCACCGGGAGGACCTCCACCATGAGGGAAATGACCCGCCATTTCAAGAAAACTGCGAAAATGAGCACAATGAGCCCAAAATGGAAAAAGTCAACAAAAGTCAACTCCCGAGAAAATGTTTCAAATGTTGAGACAAACTTACCTCAAGTGGTGAAAATGGGAAAAGAAGCTCTGAAATCAAATTTTAATTGGTCCAAAGTGAAGAAAATTGAAAGATTTTGCGAAACAACTTTGCGTAGAGCGTTGGAAAACGCATATAAAGCGTAGATCTGAGAGAGAAAATGGTCTAGGAAGGAAGGAGAGCTGATTTCGGACCTGAAGTTGTGAGAAAAAGTGAGTTGGACATGTGTATTTAAAGAAACAAGCGCAAAAAGACCAAACTGTCCCAGAATTGGATAGGTGGTCGGCCGACCACCTTTTATGGAAGGCCGACCACCCCCTTGCACAACCACTGGTCGGTGGCACTCTAGGGTGGTCTCCAATGCCTCTTTGTTCTCCCTGCAAATTTTGGTGGTGATCAGAGTCCCCGGCCCTCGAGAAAGTACAAGGAAAGTGCACTTTTCGGCACGAAATCCCTTCGCAGGAACTTCAAATCCAATCTTCGACGCACGGTTCGTCGTTACTCACCAAGAGCAAGGTGTATCCTTTTGAGTACGTTGCAACCCCTCCGGGAGGTAAACCGGAGGTCGCGTTTAAATTGCCCTCGTCAAGGCTTGCATTTATTTGCTCGATGTTTTGTTTCAAGCATGCATTCAAAGTTGTACTTATCCTGCATGGTTATGCACATTGCATGCATTATTATGCACACCACTTGCATTGTTATGCACGTCACTGGCATCATTATGCGCATCACTTGCATTGTTACGCATGTTTCATCGGCATTGTCATACCTCCATGTTTAACTTGTGTTGTCGCGCATGTTTCTTCTTGTATTGCGATGTACTTTTTCATCGGCACCATGTTTTTCTGCATTCGATATAGTGTTGAACATATGTTGCTAACTATGTTGTGCCTGTTAGGTTTCTCTCTTTTGCAGGCACGGTATTGTATGTACAGTTCATTTGAAGCTGGTGCGACCCGACGAACCGGACAGGTATTGTATCTTCTCCGTGTGAGACGTAGCGAGAATTATAATTCTCTTACATCCTTACTGCATGAAATATAGTTTTGCTTTGCATTCTTGCTTAAAACTGTTGCATTTATTGTGAATATTTGCTTCATTACAGCTTGCTGCTTTGCTTGATCATGAGTTATGTTCGGCTCTGTGCATGTCGTTTTGCATTTTGCCCCTGCCTGCGGGCACGCCTGCGGGCCCATCTCTTGTTTATCTCGCTTGTTTGTCTAAGTCTTCGGCCGTGTCAAAAATGGGTCGTCTCTGGGCTTTGACATTCACTCCCGTCACGTATGACTTCCGAGTTCTGTCAAAGAGGGGCAACTGTAGACACCCCATTTTTGACCGACCTTAAGACTCAGATGTCATCGATTGAGCGCTCAGTGATCGCGCATGTTGTGCTCGTTCTGAGGTTACGGAGTCTCGGCTAAGAGCCTTGCCTCCAGACTTCGGGACTCTTTTGTGCTTTGCCTCGGTTTGTGAACCAGGTTCTGTTTTCTCTTCCTGAAGAGAGGGAGAGGTCTCGTAGACTATCTCTTAGTAGCCGTAGGCTACTTTTCGTGGTCGTAGACCACTGTTCCCGTTTGGAGACCAGTTTCCAGTTTTCGGAGCGGTCGACTGTGCACCTCAATTTGGGACCGCTTAACTTTCTCCGTTTGCTCCGGTTTTTGGCACACACCTTGTTTCCTCTCCTTAGAGGGACACAGTGGCCCAGGAGACCACCTTTGTGGTCGCACGCCACCTTTGATGCTTAACAGTCAGTTTTCAGGGCACCCGGCTGCGCGTTTTGGCCCCCGAACCCTCGTTTTGCATCCGTCTTGGTTCATTTTTGGCATGGAACCTATTTTCATTGTTTGGAAGGTGGCACAAGGGTGGGAGACCACCTTTTCTCTTGGAGACCACCTTTTCCCCGGTCGACAGGTAAGTGGTCTCCCTCACTTTTGAGCCACATTTTCTGGTCTCCCATACCACCACTGAGTTGTTTTCACCAAAGAGACCACCAATCAGGGCTACCGACCAGCTTTTGATGATTGACCCTTTTGAACCTGGTCGGCTAACCAGGGCAGGGGGTCGGCCAACCACCTGAACTGGTCGGCTAGCTTTCTCCTTTTTTGTTTCACTGAGTGTTAGCCAGCTGTGCCAGCTGGAAACCTCAGAATTGATCCTCCATACACGTGTATGGAGGATCTTTAAGCTTGGTTTTAAGCTTCTTGAGGAAGCTTTAGCCCCTCTCCTCTATAAAGGAAGAGGTCCTCTTCTATTGCAAGGGTTCAGACTTTGCTTCTAAGACATATAATATACACCTCTCTATATCTCTCTTTTTTGTGCTCAAATACTCCATAGTTCTTGGCCCTTTGCACACCAACCCTTAGCTTAACCCTTCCACCATCCATCCAAGCACCTTGGAGCTAGTTTTCAGAGGTTAAAGGTTTGCTACTTTGGTCCAAAAACTGCCAGAGGTCTTCTCTACAAGGGTAACACTCATTTTCCCCTTTTAAGTATTATTTTGCTTCACATCTTAACTCCATTTGAAAGCATATTTGGGAATTGTCATAAACTAAAAAAAGTCTTCTTTTAAGCTTCTTAACATGTTTGTTTAAGACCTCTTTTCTATTGGGGGTCATCTACCCCCTTTGCATGCTTCATTTCTCTTTGTTTTGAGCCATGCATTAAGGCTTTTGTGTTGAGCTTTGTTGGCCCTTTTGACCACTGAAATCCAACGGATTTTCAGTGATTATTATGTGTTTTTGAGCATCAAAATCAAAGAGTGATGATCCTCTCACCCCTTGTCTTTTTTACTAGCTTTCTTAGCCTTACAAAGGAGCCCCTATTTGCATGTTTTCAAGCCATGTTTCAAGCTATTATTTGTGAGTTTTATGACCTGCATGACCTCTGTCTAGAGGTGATTTTTCCATGTTAAGTGTCCATCTTGCATGTGTAGAGTAACCCTCTTCATGGCCTTTCAAATGAGCCTTCACTTGCATGCTTCCTAGCCCCCTTTCAGGCCCTTTTTGATGAGTTTTAGGGCCCTCATAACCTCTGTCCAGAGGTGGTTTTGCCATTTATGATGTTTATCTTGCGCGTGTAGAGTAACCCCTTGCATAGCTTTTTAAAGGAGCACCTCATTCTAGCATGTGTAGACTGAGTTCCAGTGGTTTTTTGGTCATATTTTGGCATGCTATATTTTTGTTTTTGGCTGGTTTGGTAGTCCTTCACATGCTTCATATAGTTGTAGTGTAAGTCATGGTTCACTAGCTTGTTTTGTATGATGTTTTGGCCGCATTTCCTAGCATATTTTGGCCTTGCCTTAAACTGATCTTATGCATATTTTGGGCTGCCTTAGCTCTATTTTGAGGTCTCATGGTCGAATAATGCTTTCCATGCATGGTTGTAGTGTAATAGCCTTGCTTACCTTTGAGTTTTGAAGCCTCTTGCATGCGTTGTTTGAGGTGTTTGCATGTTTTGGTATCATAGGGAATGTTATTTCAGAGCTTATATGTGTGTCATATTCTCATGTTTAGCATGCCTTCAATGCGTTGAGAGTTGCATCATTATGCCTCGTTTATGGACCATTGCATGAGCTTCATTTCCATGCCCTTCGAGCCATTATTTTAGTCCATATTGGCTACTGATTTGGCCTGCATAGGGACTGTTTGGGGCTAGTTTGGCCATTTGAGTATTGCTTTGCATGTCTATAGTGTAATACACCTCACTAGTTTCGGTATTTGAGCCTCCTAACATGCATAGCTTGGGTCGTTTGCATGATTCGGGACCATTTCGCATGTTATTTCAGAGCTGGAGCATGTGTTGTTGTATGCCATATTTCATCCTTGCCATGCTTTGGTAGAGTTGCATTTTGTGGCTTAGGTTTGATCCCTCGCATTTGTGCATGTTTGCATGTACTTTGTTGCCTCATTTTCATCATATTAGCCATTGATTTGAATGTGGCTGAGGTCCATTCACTTTAGTTTAAGTCCATCTCGCATTGTGTATGCTATATCCATGTTGTCACATCATTGATCGTCACATTGTGTATGCCTTGTTCACTTCATTGTACGCGTTAGTCTTCATGTATGCATTGCGTATGCCATATAGCATCATGTGCATTTAAGTATGCCATCTTTGATTCATAGCATTGCGTATGCTAATTGCATGTTTGCATGATTAGGGCATGCTAGAGTTGCATTCATGCATGCATTGTTCGTTGCATTGTGTTTGGAGTAGGGTTTAGTCCAAACACGGGGAACGAGGGACGTTTCGTACTCAAAGTGACGAAACGTACCTCGATTCCCGGTCACCGATACTCTTGACTATCCATGATAGAGTTGTTGGCTTTCGGTGCTTATTTGTGCATTCATGTCATATTGAGTCGTGCAATTTGGTTCCTCGGCCATTATGCAACGGGATGCGTGATTGGTGGCCCGAGGATCAAGACCTATATTCCCTTGAGCTTGTGCAAGGATGGGAAGAGTGATCATGCATACATATGTTGAAAATACCTTACTTTCTCTCTCTCTCTTGCCTTTGTTGCAGAAAAACCAGAATCCAGGGGGAGAAAGTGGTCGGCCGACCAGATTTTCTGGCAGGCCGACCACTCTTTTGGGTCTCCACCACAAAGGGTGGTCGATAGGTGGTCTCCATAGCCAAGGGCTGGTCGGCAGCCTTCCCACAGCCTTCCAAAGTGGAGTTTCAGCCTCTTAGAGCGCTATGAAAGTTTCTGAAATCAATTGCAAACAAAGGCGAGTCGGGGGCATTGCGATGGATTTCCCAACAAAGGCGATTTGAGCATGCATGCGTCCTTCATCATCCAAAACAGAGTTGAGGCAGTCACTTTCATTTAGTTTACATGCTTACTTAATTAATTTGTTAATTAGTTAGAGTTATGTAATAATTAGCTGTAATTCGTTATTCATTTTGTGATGTAATAACTAGTTTAATTAGATTAGCTTAGATTAGCTTGTTGGTTTTGTACTATTCATTCGGACCCTCCTCTGAGAGGGCAATGTTGTAATAAGTGTGCGTGTGTGTGTGCATGTCTTCCAACCCCACGTCTTTCTCCCTTTTATTTACTAGCTTATGATGGTTAGTTTAGGGCACGTTTCAATTAGCATACTTATGTTCGCATGTTTGCATTCATTCATCTGTCTTGCATGCACCGGGCTCGGCGCATCATACTAACTGCATTGTATTTTAATTCCAAGTTGAATACGTATTATTTGTCGCATTTCACATGCCATCTTAGAATAGCCGAGCCTATTGTAGTTGCATTTTGCATGTGTTGCATTAGTCATCTTAACATGAGCTAGGATCATGCATTGATTACTAACTAGTTTCTGTTTTGGCTTGGAGTACCCAGTAAGTGTTTATGCTTTAGCATCCTTGCATGTGTGTGAGTGACTGCCATGATAGCATACTTACCATGAGGCTAACTGCTTATGTGATATAACTGTCTGAATGCCTGTGGGTGAAGGTTGGATTATCTGAATTGGAACAATTCATCAAAATGTGCGTTTTAAGCCCACTTGAGGTGGCAAAATCATGTTTTCTTAAGCCCACTTGAGGGTGGCAAATCCACGTCTTAGCCTACTTGCGGGTAGCACCATCAAACCATTTTCAAATAAACAAACATGAAATGTTTTGTTCCAATTTAGGCGATCTAATTTATACTTATGTGTTGTGTGCATCACATAGTAATTTAGGCTAATAACCGGAATAAGAGCGCATATGTTTTCAAAACAAGATATCATGTTTAGTAGTGGCCGATCTTTGATCGGGCGAGCGGGGGTGCTCATAGCTGACCTTCCCCAATCGTACCCATGTTCCCAAGCCGAGGCAACTTTGGTAATGATGGACACGTGGCCTTAGGCACGAGTCAGGGTTTCCTAAATTCCCCAAAATAAAATATTTAGGTAGTGACTCTGTATCTAACAAAGCAGTCCATATTTGGCACTTCTTTCTCAAAAATATGTTTTCCAAAACGATTTGTCGGACTTGGACTCTTTGGTGATTTATCAATCTCGTATTGCACTTTGCGAGATCAAATTAAGAACTATGACAATTTGAGTCCGAACTGTAGTGAGCTCAAATGAACAAAACGGGATTCTCCCGGGACGTTCGGGGACGTCTACAAAGTGTTGTGCCAAAAGTGTATGAAGTGTGATTAAACAAGTCCTAGAATTGTCCACTAAGTGGCAAAATGGTAGATAAGTCTAACTTAATTAATTTAGCTTTATTTAATCTAATTTAATCGTACTAAATCACATTTCAATTAAATATACCATAAAATCACATAAATCATAATTAACATGAAGCACTAATCAATTTTAGATTCGGCCGCCGATAAGGCCTTTAGTTTGCAGTTTAAACATAATAAATGAACAGATAATTCAACAGTCAATAGATAGAAATGCACTTAAGCTATACACTCAATCAATCAGTTCAGGATTTCAGTCAATCAGTCATTTAACATGCTTATTCATAGATTAGCACTAATCAGTGGTGAGGTTTGTCACAGAATTTCTATGGTTCGACCACCCCTACTTGACGGATCTAATTATTCATTTTGGAAAGCTCAGATGAGATTGTTTTTAAAATCTATTGATGAAAAAGTTTGGCAATCTGTCATGTATGGGTGGACTGAACCGACGATTATCGTTGATGGAGTAACCTTTCCCAAACCAATTGATAAGTGGGACACAATTGATTACCAAAATAGTAGCTGGAATAGTAAAGCTATCAATTCTCTCTTTTGCGTTGTCACACCTGAAGAGTTTAGTCGTATTTGTAATTGTGAAGTCGCAAAAGAGGCTTGGGATATCTTACAAACTATTTATGAGGGCACTCCTTCTGTGAAACGCTCAAAACTTCAAAGGCTCACATCTAATTTCGAAAACCTTTCAATGAAAGATAGTGAGACCTTTGATGAATTTTATACAAAGTTGAGTGACATTGTAAATTCCAGCTTCAATTTAGATGAAAAAATACCAGAATCCAAAGTTATGGGAAAAATTTTGAGATCCTTACCCAATCGGTTCCAACCAAAAGTTACGACTATTGAGGAGGCTCAAGATGTTGACAACCTTAAGCTGGATCACTTGGTTGGAAATCTCCAAACTTATGAGGCACATAGGAATTACAAAAAGAAACAAAAAGATGCCATTGCTTTTAGTAGTGCTTATGGAGTTAGAGAGGATTCTGATGAGGATTGTGAGATAGATTTCAAGATTACAGCTGCTTTTGTTAAACAATTTAAAAAATCTTTTTTGAAAAAGAATCATAATCTTTTGGAATCAACTCATACTCATAAATCTGAAGGCAAAGATAAACTCAAAATTAATTCTATAGCCAAGAAGGAGAAAGGAAAGATACAAGGGAACTCTGAAAGAGTCCAATGCTATGAATGCCAAGGATTTGGTCACTTTGCTTCAGAATACTCCACTCGTTTGAGAAAGAAGAAAGCCTTCGCTATCACTTGGGATGATGAATCAGAATCTAATAAAGATGAAAGTGACAATGAAGATCAAGGCGAAGAGGGACATAAACAATTCTTTGCTTTCATGGTGGCTTCCGAAACTGAAGGACGAACAGAGTATCCGAAGAGCCTAGTTGAGAATGCCACTGATGATGAATCTTCGGGAAGTGATGATGAAAAGCCTGAGCAAGCTTATGAAAAGTTGTATAAGGAATCTCTTAACTTATCCAAATTGAATGACAAACTCACTATGACACTCAAAGCATGTGAATGTGAGAATGTCAAACTAAAGAAGGAGATTTACGAGGCTAGGAATGATGCCATTAAAATTTCTAGTGATCAATAAGCTCTTTGTGCGAAACTCTTAACTTGTCAGACGGAGAGGAATAAGCCACAGCAAATCTTTGCAACATATGAAGAAAAGATTGAAAGTCTCAAGATGTCTCAAGTTGCCTTAGATGATCTAATCATCAAGAAAGAGGAAGAACTCAAGTGTGCTATGGCTACCATTAGTCTTTAGAACAAAGGATCAAAGACTTTAGACAATATCATTGGGTCTCAACAAATTTGTTCTGACAAGAGTGGCATTAGCTTCGGTGATAACAAAGAGCAAAAAGGGAGTGCATCTACATCTCATGATACAAGAACTCAAGGAAAGGGAGAACAAAAAATTCAACATAAGGATGGACTTCTCAAACTTCCTAGAGTTGGTAAGGTCAAAGAAAAGAAGGTACACCCTATACACCCCGTTTTATTTGTCATCATTGTGGTATGCATGGTCATATTCGTCCTTATTGTTATGGGTTGCATGAGAGAGTGTCTCACATAGATGGAAGAATTTCCAACATCTCTTGGGGTGAGAGACACTTCATTGGTTGTAATGAGATTAAGGGTCATATTAGACCTCGTTATTTTGATTTGCTTAAGACCAAACATGGAGCAAGTTTGCATTTGCCTAGACCTAGAAGT
The DNA here is from genome assembly GCA_025200525.1 of Camellia lanceoleosa. NCBI lineage: Eukaryota > Viridiplantae > Streptophyta > Magnoliopsida > Ericales > Theaceae > Camellia > Camellia lanceoleosa. The sequence continues at coordinate 166,517,574 of CM045761.1, read as the reverse complement.
AGGAACTTGGAAACCACGTCGAGAGGGGTTCCCATTTAAAGGGAAGGGAATCACAACATCAAGACACCACCCAAGAACCGCAATTCTCACAACTTTGTTAATACTAAAGCGGTTTGGGTGAGAAAACTTGACTTGTGTTAAGTTGTCTATTTCCTTTTTTTGTTTTAGTTTTTTGGTTTTGTGTGTGTGTGTGTGTGTGTTTTTTTTTTTTTTTTGAGTCGTTTAATGTGTGGTATCATTTAGTGTGTGCTTGTTCATTTTCTGTCTTGTCTTTTTTTTAAAGAAAAAAAAAATCCAAAAAGATTTTGTTAGTATGGTTTTGCAAGCTTGAAATTTTTGAGTAGTCCTTGGTGCATATTGGAATTAATGAGAATAACCATTACATGTTAATATGTGTGTGCTTTTTGTGGTCTTTACTCATGTCGGAGTGTGTGTTCTTTGATTAGTATGTCTCATTCTGTACACACTCCTGGATTAGCGAATATCGGAGTCTTCCGCCTTAGTGATTTTTTTTTCTCTATGGACTTTTGTCATTGTATCTTTTGCTTTTCTAGAGGAATTGACCTATATTAGCACATCATGGGTGATGTTAAGTCTCTTAAATCACCTTCCATCTTTTTGCATCTCCACGGCTTTCCCCTCTGTTCTTTGTAGTCTAGGCATGAGGAAAATGGTACCTCAAAGTCACCAACCAGGCCATCCTTATTCTATCTATGCTTCTCTGGTTCGGTTTCCATACTCTTGAGCGTATCAGCCGCCAATGAGTGTGCAAAAGAAAGAAACAAAAAAAAAGATGTGCAAAAGAAAGAAAAAAAAAAGATGTGAAGAAAAAAAAAAAGAACATATAAAGGATTCATTGATTGAGGGGGAGCCTCCACCTTTACTCACCAAATAGCCCTTGATTCCTAATAGTTTGACTTTCTGTAGTTATGCTTAGATTATCTTGCCGAAGGTTTAGCTATCTGATCACTACTAGGATTTGAATCTAGTGTTTGTCGAACTCCAAGAGTCACACACACACTTTTATCATGGGATCTATACTTTTCACATAATGCATCACTTTCTTTTATGAGGAATCTTCTAGAGGCTATGCACATTGTGTTTTCAAGTAATTATGCTTCTTGGATAATCTTGTGTGTTCTAAGGTACAAATCTGAGATTTTTTGCTTGCTCCACTATATTATTTTTGTCAGTTTCTTCTTGCTCATTGTTTTCTGTACAGTGTTTGTGGTTGCTTTGAGTGAAAGGGAGATTGACTTTAGTTGGTTTGCATGATGCTATGCACTGCTTCTTTATTATTTTCATCATGCTCCTGATATTTACATAATCTTATCATTGCTTGTGTGGTTTCTAATCTTACTTTAGTTAATTGAGCTTCCTTTGTCAATTCGTGACAAAAAAGAGGAGTAATGTTGTCCAGTGCATATGTCTTAGGATTTCATGTATTCATGTCGTGTGTCAGGTGCATGTGTCTTAGTTTTCAGGTTTTCATGCTACATGTTCTTAAAATCTCCAAGTCGCATCTATTCATGTTTTTCCATCTCATGCTTCAAATGCTTCAAGATAATCTAGCCATATGTTTATTAGTTTTTCATATACTCTTGTGGGACTAATAGTTGTTTTGGAGATTGGGGCACTAATAGCTGTTTTGCAGATCTTAACCTTGAGAAAGAAGTTTGTGTTTGTTGGCTGAAATGGGTTGGGGTACTTAGGATTTTATTTGTTAGGTGTGTTTTGTCACGGCATTGCCAAATGGGGAGATTGTTAGATTTTTATTCCTGGCAATCCCGTTTAACAAAACTCCTTTCAGTTGTACTTATTTTCGCACTTTTTATTTTAGTGAGGCTATGAGTTTTTATATGCGAATCCAACCCGAATTGTGCTTTGCAAAGAAGTTTGTGATGTTAATGCTTTCAAGATTGCCACTTCGTTGACTATGACGGGGATCGAGCTGCCCGGTCAGCTCGCGGGGGTTCACAGAGCAGCGCCTCTTGGTGGGTCCGAGGCAGCGCCCAGGTGGGGTCGAGGGGCAATGCCCCCGAAGCAAAATGCAAAATTGCATTCGAAGTTGCATGTCCGCCCTTGCTCGCTCGAGCGAAGAAGTTCTCGCTTGAGCGAAGGCTGCGTCTGGCAAAAAACCTGAGAATGATGAATGTACGCTCGAGCAAAGGTTATGTGGCTTGAACAAAGCCACTTATGGAAAAACACGCAAGATTAGTTCCTCGCTCGAGCGAGAGAGTCTTCTCGGCGAGCCAGAGTCCCGATTTCTATAAGTCGTATTTACATCGATTTTAGGATTACTTCTTCAGATCTTCTTTTTGGATATTAAGGTTTATATCTGGGGATATTTTGCTAGTTTTCTTTGATGTTTAATTAAGTATTCAACTCATGGGTTAAGAAAAATACGTCAAAGGTTTGTTTGTTCATTATATACAAAAGAGAGAGCTATTCTTCGGTGGATTTTGAAGAATTTGGGCCTAAAGCTTTGGTGGATTTTGGAGTGGCTCATCGTCAAGACAATTCTGAGGTGAAGACGAGGCTGAAAGAGGCACATAGGGGTTGGTTTAATTCGGGCGTGGATTCGCTAGGTAATTGAGAGTATACCTGTGTAATTCCTTTATATCTTCTTAGTGGATTGTTTTGTGGTTGTTGCCCGTGATTTTTTATCACAATTGGAGGTGCTCCAATTGTGATTTTTCCACGTTAAAATCGTTATGTCGATTTGTCTTGATTATTTGATTGGGATTGTTTTATTACTTTAAATTGATACATAATCACAAATCAATATCTAGCGGAGTTCTAGATTTTTCATAAATTATTGTCAAAATTTTCTACATGTATTACACATAACACTGATGTCTGAAAATCGTGAGTCAATTTGGATGAAAATGCCAAATTAAAATTGAATTGAAAGTCTAGATTAATATTACTCGAATTGAAATAATAACAAAAAAAAGAAAAAAGGTAATGCTATAGAAACAAATGTTTCATATAAAAAAAATTATATATCTCATTTATTAATTGGAAACCAAAACACCCATCACTATAATTCATAATTACAAAAAATATTATTGCCACATCATTCTTGTCTTAAGTTTTATATGAATATCAATTTTCTTTAAGTAATTATATTCTAAGTAGGGATGCTCACGAATCAATTTTTGACGGTTCCGTTTATGGTTTGAACCTGCCCACATGTCTGCAGTTCGGAAAAAACTGAACCCGCAACCACCCGTAGTGTGGATTGCGGTTTATGCGAATAAGGTTTAAGGATGTACAAGCAGTTTGCAGATTGAGCTTTTTGTTTAAAAATTTATTTTTAAGCTTGTTTTTCTTTATTTTTTAAATATTCTTTTTGGACTTTTCTGTAAATTATCAATATACATGTAACCATAGTAATAATGCGGAATTAAACTTTACAGGATCTTGAATTCAGTACAGCTCAAGAATAAAACAAACATATCTTTTTCAGCTATTGAATTAGAGAAATTGAGAAAATATCCCTAATAGTTAAACCTTGAATTCTCTATCTCTCTTAATTAGGATAACTATAGAACTTAGAGTGATGGAAAAATACTCATATAATGTAAGGAGAGTCACCCATCCTTATATAGAGAAGAGAAAAAGGCCAAATAAACTTTATTAGAAGAATTCCTGTCTATCAAGGTTTCCTTCTTATCTTAGAAAAATAATTATCCCATATTTAAAATTATAATTACTGAACTTTATCTCAAATATTGGTTTTATCTAGTTGTGGAGTTCAAATAAAATAAAACATGTAAAAGATATGTAGGCTATTGGGCCACACCAAAAAATAAATCTAACATTCTCCCACTTGGCCCATTAAACCGATTATGATGCAATTATGAGTTTTTCCATAAATATGCAATTTATAAAAAAAAATTGACTCATTTGATTCCACACTAAAAACTTTGATACATGATCATGGAATTTTAAAAATAGCCAATAAGTTCATATATATTAGAGACTATAATACTGTGATTACTTCAGATCACTAATATGAGTTATAGTGGTTATATAACATTTATGTCATATTTCCTTCTATGCACCACATCATTGATAACCTTCACTAACCCAGTCCATTATCGAGATATGTAATTATTTCCTTGAAAGGCCCATGTAATTCGTCTTGTTAAGACATTTCCTGTTTATCAATATTCAAATTAATGTGTACACACATTTTTAGAAACAGGAAAAATATAAACAAAATTATTATTGCACAAATAGTGTCAAATAAAAATAATCACTCAAGATTAACCATACACATCATGGGTTGCTTAAAAAACCTATCCTGATAACATGCTCTTTGTATGTCTTTGGTGGCAATTCCTTTGTAACTGGATCAACAATCATAAGAGAGGTGCTTAAGTTTTCAATTAACACTTATTGTTTCTAGACTATTTCCCTAACAACTAAGTACTTTACTTCCATGTGTTTGGAATCACTTAAGTACTTTCCATTCTTAGAAAAGAAAACTGTTGCGGTATTGTCACAATATATCTTCAGTGGCCTGGCAATTAAGTCAACAACACCAAGTCCTGAGATGAAATTTCGCAACCATAAAGCATGATTTGTAGTCTCAAAGTATGCCACAAACTCAGCCTCTATAGGAGATGAAGCAATAGTGGACTGCTGCACACTCTTCTATGAAATTGCTTTACTAGCTAGTAGAAAAACAAAACCTGATGTAGATTTTCTACTATCAAGGCAACCAGCAAAATCTGAGTCTGAGTGATATCCGATCACTTCCAACCGTTCTGATTTCCTATAGGTGAGCATATAGTCCTTTGTTCCCCGAAGATATCTTATAACCTTCTTCACTGCTTTCTAATGTTCCATTCCAGGATTACTTTGGAATCTTCCCAACATTCCAACTACAAAATTAATATTTGGCCTGGTACATGTATGGGCATACATCAAGCTCCCTACTGCTGATGCATATGGAATATCCTTCATTTGTTTTCTTTCCAACTCATTTCTTGGACATTGTTGTTCACTTAATTTATCACCCTTTATGATGAGTACATCACCGGCTGAACAAAACTGCATATTGAATCTCTCTAAAATACAATGAATATATCCTTTCTGAGATAGTCCTAGCAATCCTCGAGATTGATCCCTAAAGATCTTTATGCCAATAACATAGTTTGCCTCACCCATATCGACTATTTTAAAGTTCTTGGAGAGATATTCCTTGGTTTCATGCAATAAGCCAAGGTCATTACTAGCTAACAAAATGTCATCCACACATAACACCAAAGTAATGAACTTACTCCCACTAACTTTCAGATATATACACTGATCAACTGCATTTTCCTGAAATGCGAAGGAGGTAATGGTATCATTAAATTTTAAATACCATTACTTAGAAGCTTGTTTAAAGCCATATATGGATTTCTTTAATTTGCAAGCTAAATGTTCTTTATCTTTCTTTGCAAATCTTTCTGGCTGCTCCATATAAATTTCTTCATCCAAATTCCCATTTCGAAAAGTAGTTTTCACATCCATTTGATGCAACTCTAAGTCGTAATGAGCTACCAATGCTAGAATGATTCTGTGCGAGTCCTTCTTAGATACTGGAGAGAAGGTCTCTTTATAGTCTATGCCTTCTTTTTGAGTAAAACCCTTGGCAACAAGTTTGGCTTTAAATCATTCAATATTGCTTTTTGTGTCGCGCTTGGTCTTGAAAACCAATTTACACCCGACTTTTTTACAATTATTAGACAATTCGATGAGATCCCAAACACCATTCTATTTTATGGATTTTAACTCTTCATTTATAGCATTGACCCATGTAGTATAATCATCACTATTCATATCTTGTGAAAATAAGACTGGATCTTTGTTAATCCCAATATCAAAATCAAATTCCTGTAGATACACCAGGTAATCATCTGGAATGGCAGGTTTTCTTTTCCTCTGAGATCTTCTCAAAACTACCGGTTGTGGTGGTTCTATAATCTTTTCAATGGTGGTATCTTCATGAAGTGGTGAAACATGAGGGGGTGAAGAATTTTCATTATGTTGTTCGTTTCCCTCAACCTGTTAAATAGTCTGAGGAACAACAATTTTTTGATAAGGGTCAAATGTTGGCACATCCACCCTAATTTTCTCAAAATTCACCACTCGTGTTTTCTCACTCCCACTAATTTCACCATTCTCTAGGAATCTAGCATTACCAGTCTCCACTATCCTTATGCGCTGACCCTTCACCGTCGTCGATATTGTCGCACTTTGGGCCACTTTGCGGCTTATCCTTCGGTCACCCATCCTAGAACTACTCGAGGCTAAGCCTTTTGGCGGAGTTCTAAGATTTTCACCACTTGGAAAACCCTCGTCTTTATAAGGGTCTTTCTTTTATAGCCGAGGAACTCCTTAGCCATTCGATGTGGGACAACAATGGCCCAAAGCGACAATATCGATGTGACCCTTATGCTATAACTTGTACTGTGATTAGGACAATAAAATTTATAACCTTTAGACTTGTCTGGATAACTAATGAAATATCCAGATATTGTTCTCGAGTCCAACTTTTTCTCTTATGGGTTGAAGATTCTTGCTTCTGCTGGACAACCCCAAATATGTAAGTGTCTTAAACTAGGTTTCCTTCCAATCCATAACTTAAAATGAGTTGTTGGGACCGCCTTACTAGGAACCCTATTTAAGATATACATTACAATCTTTAAAGCTTCAACCCATAGTGAAATGGGTACAATTGAGTAACTTAACATACTTCTAACCATATCTTTAAGTGTACGATTATGCCTTTTAGCAACACCATTCTACTGTGGTGTACCAAACATTGTATATTGAGCACAAATGCCTTTCTTTTCTAAGAATTTAGCAAATGGGCCAGGATTTTGGCCTGATTCATCATATTTACCATAATACTGACCATCCCTATCTGATCTCACTATTTTAACCTTTCTATCTAATTGTCTCTCAACTTCAATTATGTACACCTCAAGGATGTCAACAGCTTGAGACTTTTCATGAATTAGATACACATATCCATAATGTGAGAAATCATTTTCAAATGTGATGAAATATTTTTCACCACCGAGACATGGGATGTTGAGTGGCCCGTAAATATCTATATGAATTATCTCAAGAAGCCAATTATTTCTTGTGGCATCTTTCTTGGTGTGTTTGGTTTGCTTTCCTTTAATGCAATCCACACATATCTCAAAAAGTGAAGTCTAGGTTTTTTAAAATCTCATTCTTTACCAATTTTTCAATTCTATTTCTAGAGATATGCCCCAACCATCTATGCCACAAGATTGAGGATTTTTCATTAATTAGACCACATTTTAAACCAATATTCGAATACAGAGTTACTAATGATTATGTAAACTCAAGATTTAAGGCAATTTTATATAAACCATCACATAAATTACTAGAACCAATCATTATTGAATTAAATATTAAATTGAGTTTTCCACAACAAAATAAAACTGAATATCTAACACGTTCTAATTTGGATAACAAAACTACATTCCTAGAAATTGAAGGAACATAAAAAGTGTCTTTTAGATCCATCTGATGATCTGTCTATAAGATCAGTCGATAGGCTCCTACAGCTACCACTTCAACTTTGAGACGATTTCCAATATAGACAAATCTTTCGCTTTCCTTCTGTTTCCTGGTTAAGAGGTATCCCTTTCTTTTCGAACCAAGCCTTTCGCTTGTTGCAGTTTTTCTTCACATGTCCCTTCTTGCCACAAAAGTAGCACTTGACAGTGAAACCATTCTAAGCCTAATTTTCTTCCCAAGTCCATTCTTTTTCTTAGGTTGATTTTTTTTTAATTTTACAAACTTACCCTTCTTTTTCTTTAGAGCTCCATGAGTTACAGTCAATGTAGTTTGATGCCCTTCCTTCCTCAGCCTCACTTTCTCCTAAACACATATATTAGTCAACTCATTCAAACTCCACTTATCTTTATTGGTGTTATAGGGAATTTTGAATGCACCGAACTGTGATGGAAGTGAGTTGAGAATAAACTGCACGAGGAAAGTTTCATCAACTTGCATTCCTAAAGTTTTAAGCTTTGCAACTTTGTTAGCCATATTGAGGATGTGATCCTGAACTCCTCGGTTGCCATCATATTTCATTGTTGTCAATTCAGCCATAATAGTGCCAGCAAGTGACTTGTCAGCAGATCTAAATCGATCTTCAACAACCTTTAAGTATTCCAATGCATTAACAGTTTGAGGTAAGGAGGTCTTGATGTTATTTGTAATGGTCATCTTCATGAACATCAAACTGAGTCTATTAGACCTTTTCCAAGATTCAAAAATGGCAACTTGTTCTGCAATACTATCTTCTGTAATGTCTGCAAGTTTATCTTCAAGCAATGCCATATCAAGGTCCAACACACCCAGTGTAAATTGAACAAGTTCATACCATTTCGAAAAATTCAAGCCAGTAAGTAGAAGGACACCCGATGCAAGAGAGCGCAATGAAATGGGAACTATTACTGAAATAAGATAGAACATATGATGCCCCAAATTTTACTCTCAAGGTTAGGGTAACATCACTAACGAGTCATTTGGTCAATAACCAAGTAAGATCCCAGGAAGGTTGAAGGAGTCAATATTGCCTCCCTTCTAAGTCCAACCACCTTAGATAGTAAACTATCTTTTTGACAGATCTTGAGAGGTATTAACACAAGGTCTCATAAGTAACGCAGACATAGGCATAAACAATATACATATAAGCTTTGAGAATTATAATGATAAACTATTGATATCACATAAGTCTTTCCTTTGAGCAAAACTTCGATATATCTATTGTCCACTCGTCAAAAATCACTTATGTAGATTTAAAGTAATTTATGCAACCTTTCAGTTTAGTCATGTTACCTTTGGGTATTCAATTCTAATCTGTTAAATTACATAAGTTACATTACCCTACTCAATTTATAATTATTTGAAAGTGACTTTCCTTTAGGCTAGTCTCAATCTCCTAATTATAACTGCAGTTGAAAATATTATCGACCTTAATGTTACCCTTTTAACAATTCTTTTATGTAGTTTTATATTCATAAATTTTACAAATCTAGGCCACTTTAGCAGCTACTAAATTAGTAAACCCTATGAACACGGAAGTAACCAACAATATTCTCTATTAATTTGAATTATTTAATTATCATTAATTCAATCACTATTTATGATTTCTAGAATTTCTTTTATGCGATTGCAATTACCAATATAATAATAATAATAACTCTAGACGAACATGAATATATATATATATATATATATAAAGTTATATCATGATATCAAATAAATATATTTATTTAATAGATTGAAATCACTTTTAATAAGATAATTTGTAATCAGATTTTGATGTACCAAGTCGGCCAAAAATTGGTAGCTAAATGAGTTAGATTGTGCAAAAACAAAGTAACGGCCTGAATCAAATTTTGGTCACAGTTCGTTTAAAAAAACTGGTCCAATTCTCTAACAAGAACGCAAAGTTTTAACTTTAAAATTTGACTAAACTTAACCAACTACCCTACGTGGCAGATAAGTGGACTACTATCATGCAAACTTTAAAGTCATGGCAATGCCTATGTTTATTGTAAAGGGATATGGAGAGCATGTTAATAGCATAACAAAATCAAAAGGTGTATTATACGTTTGATCAATTCAAACAAATTGAGATAATATTTTAAAGTCAATACCGATAATAAAATGAAGGTACTGTTTATTAATAACTGTATAATAAATATATTATTATTCCAAGGTGTATTGATTCACAAAACTAAAGTTCTGATACCACATGTAAATTATCAATATACATGTAATCATAGTAATAATGCGGAATTGAACTTTAAAGGATCTTGAATTCAATACAACTCAAGAATAAAACGAACATACCTTTTTTAGCCATTGAATTAGAGAAGTTAAGAAAATACCCCCTAATAGTTGAACCTTGAATTCTTGGCTCACCTTCTTCTCTTTGTCTCTCTTAATTAGGATGACTATAGAACTTAGAGTGATGGAATATTATGTAAGAGGAGTCACTCATCCTTATATAGAGAAGAGAAGAGAGTCAGATAAACTCTATTAGAAGAATTCTTGTCCATCAAGGTTTTCTTCTTATCTTAGAAAAGTAATTATTCCATATTTAAAATTCTAATTACTGAACTTTATTTCAAATATTAGCTTTATCTAGTTGTGGAGTCTAAATAAAATAAAACATGTAAAAGATATATAGGCTATTGGGCCACACTAGAAAATAAATCCAACACTTCCCCCCCTCCCCCCCAATTTTTTAAATATTATTTTGGGTCATAAAATCACTTGTTTCTTATCATGATATCATTAGTTTTCAAATGATTTATCTCAAATAAATTACAGACTATCTATCTAATTTACTTCCAAAAGGAAAAAGACCATAAACACAGATCAGGATCAGTCAATTGACTCACATTCACTTTACACAAAAAATATAAACTAAACAAAATTCATAGTTGTTTTTAATGAAAATGGAACAAAAATCTTTTCTAAAAAATTGATTTTAGGGTTTACTGAACTCATTAATTAGTGAAAAACAATAAGCATAACCACCAATAAGCCTTTTTACTCATTTTATTACATATCACCAATATTTGTTGGGTTTTCACACTTGCAATGCAAAACAAGTTACAAAACATTTATGTTACCCAAAAGATAACCTATAAGAGGGAGTGAATTAGGTTTCTACAAATTAAACTAACAATTCCTCAATAAAATGAATAACTAGTACAACAAATTATTAACAAGCAAAATAACAGTGAAATACTACTAATGCAATGAGTATATCAAATGATAAACACAATCGTAACAGATAAATATAGTAGTAGTAGGAATTATAGCAAACACAATGAATGGAAAGTAAATATATCAGTTAGCTAGAGCCGTAGAGTAAAGAGATTAGGGAAGAGAATGCAAACAAGATTTATAGTGGTTTGGTTTCAACCATGCCTACGTCCACTTCTCAAGCTTCACTTGAGATTTTCCACTATCTTCTAGCTTTATAGGGGTGCTAGCAACCTCATAAATATAGAGCAATTTTCTACAGATTTTCTAACTTCACAGGAGTGCTAGTAACCTCATACATATGGAGCAATCCTCCACAGATTTTCTCTAGCTTTATAGGCTTGCTAATGACCTTTTACAAGATTGGAAATGAGTGTTTTTGCTTTCAAAGAAAGCTACAAAAAATATCTCTCACAAATAGATATAAAAATCTAACTCTCAGATTTTTCTGTAAAACCTCTCAAAGGCAAATAGGCATATGGCTTAGGCTCGGTGTTTGTTTTCTGAAGGAAATGAATTAAACAAGAATGAAGAATATTTCAGAAAACTCTAAAGATGAGTTTAAGACTGATGATAGAATCACAGAGATTTTCTTAGCTCAAGTCTCTATAATTTTTCTGATAACCTCTCACAAGTAGATAAGCTTAAGGCTAAAGGCTCAGTGTTTAATTTACTAAAGGATTAATGAAACACAAATGAAGACCTCTTCAGATAACTCAAAGAAGATGAAATATGTAAGTGATGAAGGATGTGAAAATGTTTGGCTCGTTGTCTCTATTCTTTCTACTTTGTATTCACTTCACAGAGCTTTGTATGTATAGTAGAGCTCAGTACTCTATTCTGTTTGACAAGCCCATCTTCTTCTTTTTGTTGAGGAGATAGGATGGTGATGGTTGAGATAATAGAAAAATCAATGCTTAGATATTCTCTAACAACCATGTGTGTTTTGCCCGTTGAATAATGGAGAAAATAATTCTTTTCAATTCACTGCTCTGTTACTGATATAAGCAGCTTTCACAGTGGGACGTCTGCTCAGATGTCCTCAGTGAAGCTTTGTGTCTATGGGTCGTCTGCTCGGATGTCTTATGAAGTCCCAGTCATCAAGGTTGTTGTCCGCGATCATCAAGCATACTTCATGTCTGATGTTTGGAGCGAAGCATAACTGAACTGGAGTTGAAATTCCTCCACGGGTCGTCTGCCCGGATGTCCTTGAGTGCCTTGCAGCTGAAAGAAGAAATTGCCGAAAATTAGCCTGACTAGTCGACCGCCCGGTTGTTCTGCCAGTCGATTGCCCCTTAGTGGGCTCAACCTCCTAGCTTGCTGCTCTGTGTTACTACTTCCTGGGCCTAATTCAGTAACTGTTTAAGTTTCATTTGGCCTTCAAGAACATAGTTAAACACAAAGAGAATCATAGATTATAATGATTAAATCAAACAATAAGTTTTCAATCATAATCCATTTCTCAAAACAAAATCAAAACAAAATATCAAAATCATGTTATTCATGCTATGACTAACAATTTATTTACTTGCAAATGAGTGAGAAAAGAGAATATTAGGGTTACATACTTACAAAATTTACAAAAAAAAATTAATGGTTTAGATTTAAAATAAAATAAAAAAATGTATACAGATGCGGGTGTAGGTAAAAACCGCAACCCGTCCGCAACTTGCAAAACAAAAAAATCTTAACCCGCATCTAACCATAACGATTATGCGAAACCACCCAAATAGGTATGGGCAGTTTGGGTTAAGCGGTTTGCGTGAGTTGGACAATCCTATGCGTAACCCTAATTCTAAGTTCAGTGATCACATATTCAATAATGACTAAGAGTTATACATCAATAATATTACACTTATGATAGTTTTTATATCATGTTATACTTACCATTTTACTTGTCAACATAATATTAGTGTAATGAATCTCATCACTAATTTTGTATATCTCGAATTCAACATTGACAAAAAGCCTAACATCAAAAATATTAAGAGAAAATAATAAAAATAAATGATCCTTATCCTGACATGTTTAAGTAAATGCAAAATACGCACATTTGGAAAATATGAAACCAAATAAAAAGTGTGTGTGGGTGTGTGAGAGAGAGGATAAGGATTGGGAGACAACAATATCGAGCAATATCGAGCAATGGTTATGGTGGCCCAAATGCTTGAAAGTAACACCAATAGTGATGTACTATCTTTGTACTTCATCCTTCATCAATATATTCTTCGAATAAAAAAAAAAATGGCCAGCACAAGAATGCTTTACAGTTGGCAATAGCCATAGTCATATGGCTGTGATTCAAGTCTTTCAATTCTATTATTTGTTAATCATTTAGTTCAGAATTTTTGTACATTTTCAATTAAGAGGTCAAGAATCAATCTTGGCTGCAGAGCAATTGATAACTTACTTTTTAATATGATTTTTTTGTAATAAGAATTATAAACATTTGTCGCTTTGTAGTGAAAGTTACAACTTATGATGCCTACCATCCTTTTTTAAGGGGAGACTTGATTGAGACCCCATTTCATCCCACCCTCACCACTCCACGCACGTCTGGGGTGAGTCATCGGTGAAGAAAATAAATAATAAATAATAAATAAAAAATTGACCAATCAAAGTCTACTAGAGTGCTGGGAGTCTCCCCAGTGGGGGAGATCCAAAGCTTTTCCCTTTTAAGGGGTGTACGCCGTAGTAGTTTTCATATTTCTTTTTTTAAAAAAAGATTTTTATTATGAGACTCTTTATTGAAATATAGTTGTTAGGATTGGATTTGCAAGTTCAACATTCTTATATAGTAAAATTAGCGGTAACCCGTGCAATGCACGGAAAAATAGACTATATACATTTTGTGTGATAAATAAATCATCTTAATCTTGAATTATGTATTAATAGTGGCAAGTCATGATGTTAGGCCATCTGGGTAGACATTGACAATAATTAACCCATAAAATTTCACAATAAAATTTGATATGTATAATAAAAAATTGTTAATTATAAAGATTGTTAGGAATAATAGTATCACAATCACTTGATAAATAAATAACTTATATCAAACTATAGTGTCATGCAGAAAAAAGAAGAAGAAGAAGAAGAAAGAAAAAAGGAAATCATTAAAAGAGAGAAATTCTATAAACTCAGAAAAAGTTATTATAAATTTACTTAGACTTTTAAATTAGTGGTGCATATTATTATTGTGGAACCAAATTATGAGTAAATCTCAACTTTTAATTATAATTTATAAGAAATTTTTAAAATTTTTTAATCTAAGTTTGTTACCTTGCTTATAAAAAGTACTTCTCAAATAAATCATTAATTAATTCTATTAGCAACTCTCTATCTTTGATCTCCTCTGTCAATGATACATGCATATCAAAGTATAAATCCTTCTCCATAATCATTTTCTCCATAGTTTGAATAATACTTGCATAGTTTCTACAACATTTAAAAAAATAAAAATAATCAAGATAAGAACTTTGTAGGATTATAAAAATTATATAAGAAAATAGTTTTAATCTATTTTATTTACCAAAAAAAAAATGATGAAAAATTATTTGAATTGTATTTGAAGAAATATAACAAATGATAGCTTTAATCATTATATACCAACAAAAAAAAAAATTAGGATAAATTACACTAACACCCCTTGAGATTTTTGTTTAATATAGATCCCCTTCACATTTGAAAAATTACACTTACCCCCATATCAGATTATGATGACATATTTGCCCATTAGCTTTTATACATATAAAATAATAAAATAATACAGATATTTTGTTCATGTTATTTCAAGGGAAATAATAATTATCTTTTTTGGTTTAATTCACACAAAAAATTAGATTTTTTTTTTATTTTTCATTTTTTTATTGAATTTTTAAAATATTTAAAGCAATTTTTTATTATATTTTTTAGACACACATAATCTAGATATACTTAACAAATATAATATTTTATGATTTTTTTTTCAATTGACCAAATATAAAAATACAAATTCAATACATAATCTTATTTTGTTGTATTTAATCAATTTTTTTAATAATGAAAAGTTGTAAAATGTAATCATGATGATAGGAAGAAGAAATGATAGGAAAAAGGACATGATGGACATTTAAAAAATTTTAGGGTATGACATCAGCAATCCAAGGGCAGTTTGTAATGAGATTACAAACCTTAGGGAGAGGAATGTAATTTTTCAAATATGAGGGAGAGATCTCAGATAAAGTAGAAACCTTAGGGGGTGTTAGTGTAATTTATCCAAAAAATTATATAGGTTACTCAATGAAAAAATGGTCGAATGCAACTAAAGTCATAGACATTGAATTAAATAATATGGGCTCTAAATTGATAATATAATCTAGCAAATCAACTAATAATAACAAAGAGATATCGAAAAATATATAGTATTTTCCTACCATCTTTGTATTATATTCATTAATTTCATATATCATAAGAAAGTTTTGCTCGTATCGATCTTTTAATTAAATATGCACCAAGAAAACAAATTTGATAAGAAATTAGTTTTAAACTTTACTATTGAAAAAACAAAAATTTCAAAGAGAGAATTTAGAGATGGGATTGAAGAAATGTTATAACAAATGACAACCTTATAAAAACAGAAAAAGAAAAAATACATAGCAATGATCTAATGCAAACTATTTTTAACAACTAAAAGAAAGAATATCAAATTATTACCTTGGATAAAATAATGACAAAAAATAATTTTGTAAGATTTTTGTGTTGCCTCCTCCCATGCAGCCTTCATTATTTAATTATTAATACACTTCTTATTTAGAGCCAACAAAATTTTATTTATTTATTTATTTATTTTTATCTTTATCACTTAGTATATAATAACGAATAATAAAAATTATTAAGAGAATGTTAAAAATTTAAGAAAAGATAAGAAATTACAGATAAGGACATTTCATAAGATTAAAAATTCAAAATAAAAAAGGATAATATGTGATACATGGAAAAAAAAAATATGAGTAAATCAAAATAAAGATTTAGATATATATGTTTTCGATAAATATATAGATTAACAAATCATATCTTTATTTAAATTTTTTATAAATGAATTATTTAATCTTTATCTTTATCTATAAGTTATGAAATTAACTTTTTTAAATTAATTATTTAATTTTATCTTTATCTGTAGAATATAAAATTAATTTTCATAACTTATTTATCAATTTTTATATGTTTATCTATATAGATGAATTTTGAAATTCAAATCTTTATCCATAAGCAATGAAAATAATTTTCATTTTAATTAATCAAACAAATAGAAAATGGAGGAAAATAAAAAACATGAAAGACAATAAAAGAGGGTTGTCACGTAGGAAAGAGAGAGTTTTAAAATTATAAGAATTTAAAAATAAATATTTAGAGACTTTTGACAAAACAACTACATTTGGGAAGTTATAGATAAGGACATTTCATATGATAAAAAATTCAAAATAAAAAAGGCTAATATGTGATAGAAGGAAAAAAAAATGAGTAAATCAAAATAAAGATTTAGATATATATGTTTTTGATAGATATATAGATTACAAATCATATCTTTATCTAAATTTTATTATTTTAATTTTTTATTAATCAATTATTTAATCTTTATCTTTATCTATAAGTTATGATATTAACTTTTTTAAATTAATTATTTAATTTTTATCTTTATCTATAGAATACAAAATTATTTTTCATAAATTATTTATCAATTTTTATATGTTTATCTATATAGATGAATTTTGAAATTCAAATCTTTATCCATAAGCAATGAAAATAATTTTCATTTTAATTAATCAAACAAATATCATAAATTATTTATCAATTTTTATATGTTTATCTATATAGATGAATTTTGAAATTCAAATCTTTATCCATAAGTAATGAAAATAATTTTCATTTTAATTAATCAAACAAATAGAAAATGGAGGAAAATAGAAAATATGAAAGACAATCAAAGAGGGTTGCCACGTAAGAAAGAAAGAGTTTTAAAATTATGATAATTTAGAAATAAATATTTAAAGACTTTTGACAAAACAACTACATTTGGTTATATATAACATAAATTTTTAAATTAATATAATTCACTTAATAAATAATCCCCGTACCCATTAATAAAAAAATCAATTAATTGCTGCTAAGAATTTGTTGTCCATACCCATGCCGACAATTTAAGATTAGAATTTGTTGTCCATACCCTTGCCGACAATTTAGGATTGTTTTGAAAAGTTAAGTATTTTAGTTTTATAAAAAAATTAAAAAGAATAATTAAAATTTTGATAATGACTTTTTGACTAAAATAATCCAATGCCAAAACATCCTTAAGTATAATAGAGAATGGTGCAAATAAAAACAAAAAGTATGGCCAGATGGTGAGGTCATGTTCATAATTTTTTTTTGTCTTAATCAAGTGGGATTTGCTTATTTAATATATTTTTGACTTTTTATGAAAGAGTGCTGCTATTAGCATTTATCAGAATTTTTTGACCCCCCATTTCTTTAGACCCCAACCCTAAATCCTAAATTTTAATAATATTTTTTGGACACCCTACTTATTATCAAATCTATCCATATTCACAATGAAATGCACACCCACCTGAATCAATTCTAATATATGCACGCAATTCACACCCCCAACCACACCCACCCTCTGCCTCCCTCTCTTCTCTCTCTCTCCTGATCAGTGATGTCTCTTCTCTCTCTTTTCTCTCACTCTCTCAAAACCTTTTTTGTTCATATGAAAAAATGAAGATTTTTCTATCTCTTCTCTCTCTCTCTCTCTCTCTCTCAAAACCCCTTCAAAACCCTAGCTTTTTCTCTCTCTTCTCTCTCCAACATTAACCATATCTAAAAAGTGGTTCCTGAAAACACAATGCATTTACTTGTGGGGTTGATGTTCTTCGTCGATTAGGATTTCGACGACGTGGGTCTCTTTGGAATTTGCCATTGATTGGGAAATTCAGATGAGAAAGTGAAGATTGATGCAAATTGTAGGAATAGAAAATAATGTATATATATGGAAAACTAATCTCCATAATATTTTTAAAATAGAAAACTAATCTCCATATTTTCACAATGAAATGCACACCCACCCAATTTGTTCACCACTGTGTAGCCGAAAAAATGTATTTTGTTCAGAATTGTTTTGTCGAACAATAATGATCTTGTCAGCACTGTATGTCCGAACAAAATTTGTTTATCACTGTGTAACTTGAATCTATTCTAATTCACAACTTAAAATAACATGAATTAAATCCATTCAAAATACATAACTTAAATCCATTCCAATTCACTCTTTTTCATTTTAAGTTAGTTTAACAAAAAAAATTACATAACTGACTATCTGCATTAATGTTCGGAATCTATGTATTGAACGAAAGGATTATGTTCAGTACTATATTGCCGAACATAATTGTAACAGTCAGCAAACCAGTACCGAACAGCTTGAACGAAATAAGAACGATCGAAAACGATCGAGAATGTTAATACAAGACTGATAAATGACCGAGAATGTTGTCCTCGTCCTCCATTGCTCTACACAGTGAAATAAGTGATGAAGTATACGTTATACTTGAAGCAAAACTTTCAAGTTCAATAGCGTTGATGATGGTGATGAAGATGACACATTCAGAATTTAAGATGATTATGAAAAATAATAGATTTATGGTTTATGTTAGTTGGTTATGAAAAGTAATAGGTTTAGGGTTTACAAACATGGAATACGTATAGTTGGAGTTGGAGTTGGAGTTGGAGTTGGGGGTGGGGGTGGGGGTGGGGGTGGGGGTGCGGGTGGGTGTCCAATATTATAGAGTATTAGTTATTATTGATAGGTGGGTGTTCCATTTTATATTGTTTTTTAATGTAATTTTACTTTAGGGTATAATTGTAATAAAAAAAATTATAAAATGGGAGGTCCAAAGAATTTTGACAAGTGCTAATAGCAGCACTTTTTATGAAAAGATGTACAAAAAAGTAAAGAAATGATATAATCCAAATAAGTACATTTATTTAAAGGATAAATTACAAACACACCCTCTGAGATTTACTTAAATTACAAATTACCTCATGTGGTTCTAGAAATTACATTATGTCCCTAAGGTTTTTAATTTCATAACAAATATGTCTTTTTATTAATAAATCATCAAGTTAATTAACAGTTTTTAATAATGTTAAAATTTTATTTCAATTAATAATTCAAATAATTTTATTATTATATAGGTGAACAGTTAGAAATTTCACTTTTTTAATTAATTCTGTTAAACAAAAAATTCTGACAGGGAGGTATTTGTAATTTTTCAAACCGCATGGGACAATTCGTATTTTAAACAAATCTCAGGAATTGTATTTATAATTTACCCTTATTTAAATCATTTCAAACGACTCTTTAAATGAATTTTATTCTCTTTTAACTTGTTTTCAATTGATACTATTCATACTATTTCACAAATATATTTTGCATATGCTCGATGTTGTTTTCATTTTCTAGTTCTGTTATTGAAAAAAAATAAAAGAAAACAAAACTAATTCATAAAGTTTGTTTGACAAATTATTCTGAAGAAATAATAAATCATTTATTTTTTAAGAACAAATTCCATATTAATGTTTTTTGAGTTTTCGAAAACTCTGTTTGCACAAAAATAAAAAAGACATTAAAACAAGGGAGATGCACCAATAAATCCCAAATTAATAACTTATGCACTGTTTAGTCCTAAAAGTTTTCTTATAGACTGAAAGGTCCCATTACAATGTTAATAACATCAGATACAATGTTAATAACATCAGAGTCATGTTACAAACATTAGATTTCAAACATCTAATGTTCATCAAATTTCAATAATGTTTGAAAATATAAGATAAAAAATATCTAATGTTCATCAGATTTCAATAAATTTTGAAATTATAGAATGAAACATCAGATCATTTACATCATTTACATCAGGCTAATGTAAAAATGGGACTAAATGGAGCATAAGAAAACTTTTAGGACTAAATGGTTCAACGTTTCAAAAACTAGGACTTATGAGTAAATTTTCCTTAAAACAATTGATGTTTTTACTTTTTTTCTTTTTGAAAATAGAAAAAAAAAATTAATTTAATTTAATTTAAAACAATTCCAAACACGTTAGTTTAATTTGTCTTCTGGATTTACCTAACTTTCATCGTCTTATTTTGGAAGTCTTCGGCTAATCTTATGCTTGGTAGTTTGATTGTTGTCTTTTCACTGGTTTAGAGCAATATACAAATACGAGGACGGTTACATATTAATGACTTCTGTTTATCATTTTATATTAATCCGTAAGCGATGTTATATTATTTGTCTTTATTATTATTTTTTGATAATTATTTTCAACCAATTATAAATATTTATACGAATACAATGATACAAAATTATGACAAAAAGCAAGTAATATATAAGATTGTTTTAAAAAGCAATAGCATGTCTTCTATTGAATTTTTAACTAGACCAAACAGTTGTGATTCAACGTCTCAGATTTTGTTATACACTCAAAATGGGCCAATGCCTTTCCATAATTCTAACTAGTAAGAGAATTTGACCAAGAGCTTGAATAATGGGCCAGAGCATTTCATTAATTTAAACTAATAAGATATCTCAATTGTCTGGTCCGGTTGAATCTAAAACTAAAAATGAAACATTTCGTTTCTAAAAAATATACCTATTAAAACTTTAGCTACAAAATACGTGTACTTATTATTATTTTTTGAGAAAATTACAATTCAATTGATATTTTTAAGAATAATTATAAATAAATGATAAATTTTATAAATATTAATAATTGAAATCATAATTATTATTATTATTTTGTAATAAAGTTCCCTTTTTACCACTAAATAGTAATATTTTCTTATTTTCTTCTACACACTAGTGAGGTATTTGAAATGATCTAATTAAATATACTTTTTAATTTTTTATAAAAAAAAAATGTGTACAAAAGTAAAAAAATTGATATAACTCAAATAAACACAGTTATATAGGTTATGTCAACTATCCTGCAGGGCTCTTTTGGGAAACAAACAAAAAAAAAAGCTAGCTTTAGTTTTTTACCTATTTTTTGTCATATTACCTCTTATATTTTTTTATTTATAAAAAAATAAAATTAACTAAAAAATTAAAAAATTAATTTTTGATCAACTACCCAAAACACCACTAAATGTCCTTGTTTTCCTTAATAATCATTGTGGAGGAGACCAACATGCAACCATAGGATATCTTGTCAGACTAACATCACTCACCAAATTCACCAAATGTAGAGTGGTTTTTGGACCTGTCTAAAGCACAATGACGTGGTATTAATGGCCCTGTTCGGTAGAGTTAGGGGTGAGCAGCGGATATATTGATCCGTTAAAACAGATCGAATTGAACCGATTCATCGCATTTTGGACGGATGCGTAATGACGAGCGGACGGTTGCGGATTGATTTTCTTCAATCCGCCAATTTGGCGGACGGATGACGGATTTGAGATTTCTTTGGCCGCAACTGAACCGCCAAACCGCCAAATTGCGAACACCCCTAGTAATTTATAAGATTTTGTATTTTCAATTTGTTTAAATATTATGTTTGTGTTTTCAATTGAACAAGAGTTTAAATATTTTGTTGAAAAAAAGTTTTCAACTTGAATATATTTTTTGAATTGAAAAAAATAAACGTATTATTTATCTATATTTTTTGGTTTTTAAATCTAGCTCTAAAAATAATAAATAGAAAATATGATATATGCTGGTTGGTTTTTTGTTTTCAAAAACATATGTAGATGTAACAATACAAAAACATACAATCTCTACTACTACTCTGTTCATGGTTTTGGTGGTTTGAATTGTTATTATATTTTAAGAATCACATATTGTAATACTTTATGTGGATTAATCATGCTGTGATTGTAATATGTGAATGAGGCATGCAGTGATTGTAATATTCTAAAGTTTCAAACTTTATTTCTTTGGATAAGGCATACAGTGATTGTAATACTTTTTTAAGTCATTGACTGTAATACTCTTTTTTTTTTTTTTTTTTTTTGAGGAAGTGCACAAATTGAATTATGTTGAAAATTTATAAAATTTTAAACCGCCAAACCGATTCGCATCCACCCGCCAAACCGCCAATCCGCCAAATCCACATCCGCCGGATTGGCGGACGGATGCGGATTGATTTTCTTCAATCTGCCAATCTGGTGGACGGATGATGGATTGAAGGTTCCGTGGCCGCAACCGACTCGCGCCCACCCCTAGGTAGAGTTATAGGAAAGTATTTATAACTTATATTTAAACAGCTTATAATTTATAATTATGAACATAAATTGATTTCTGACTTATAAATTAAGCATTTCTTGCCCCACTAAAAGAATAAATTGATTTCTGACTTCCAAAAAGCTATAAGCTATAAGCTAAACCAAACACATCAAAATAACTTAAATTAAACTGAAAGCTGAAACAAGCAGCTTTTAAACTGCACCAAACAAGCACATTACGGTTAGTAGATATTGTGAAATTTATGATTTTACGTCGGATGATTGAGGAATATGAGGAGGTATAGTGTATGATAATTAGTTTTAGAGTATGAACACGTAATACTTTATAAGTACTGAATAATTTTTTCCGAAGGTGTAGTAGGCATTCATTGTTAATTTTTGGATTAATTATGTTTTTCACCTTTATAATTTAATTTAAAATTTATTTGAATTCATATTATTTTAATTTGAACAATTTAGTCCTTACAGTTTTAGTCTAGAGCTTGTTTGGCATGTGCTAAAATAGCACATTATATTATTTGAGTCACAATCATTTTATTTGGATCGTATCACTTCTCTACCACATCATTTCAATTCCAATCCCAACCCACATTTTATATTTTTTTTCATAAAAAGTAAAAAAATATACTAAAACTAACAAGTGTTTTAAAATTATTAATTTTAACCTTCAATTCAGACGGAGTGACCAAATTGTTTAATTTAAAACTATAAGGATTAAAGTGAAATTTAGATTAAAGTATAAGAGTGAAAAGTATAATTAATTCTTAATTTTATCATACATTTATTTAAGAATTCTCATCCTAATTACATTTATTTTATGAATGATTTTTTTTATCCAATATTTTTTCTCGTTAATCATTTCTAGCCTTATAATTGTTTTATAAATTTTTTAATTGAATTCTATTAATGTTCATTGATCAAATAATGAGTCACAAACACCCCTCCATTTGAGAAAATTTATTTTGATTTTATAGGTCACATTATTATCTTTAGCTTTTCAATTATTATTATTATTATTTTCATTAATATTTTCTGTCTGAATCCCCCGAATAAGACTCTTACCACTCTTACCAATAAGAAACCCATTCGGAGGGCATTCGGGTTTCAAATTTATGTGGATGAATCATTTATTAAAGTAACATTTCTTATAATTAGTTTTATTAATTTTAATTTTTTTTGTTTTGGTTATGTTTCATTCCAAATATTTATTTGAGCAAATCGAAAATATTGAAAAGAAAAAAGACTTGAAAGATTCAATGTATGTGATATGTTTTTCGTATTAAGAAAGGACATAAGTAAAGGACGTGCATGGTAGAATTTCACAAAATAACTAAAATAAATGAGGAATCGAATCAATTCCATTTTTATAGGTTGGGTTAGTTTTATTTTTTTCAATACACTAGTTTAGTTTTGAATTATAAAACTTATTCATCCGATAGAATTGGGTTGAGCCATGGTTCAGACCAACCAAGATCCGAACTTGTATATATATATTATATTGTATATAATTGGTCTTGTTACAAATACTACAATGGAATTGATTACATCTGATCATTGCATACCTAAAACAAAAGTGAGGACTAATTAAAATTCATTTCCTATTTTCATCTAGACAACTACAAGCTGCGCTACTGTAGTTATTTTTTTATTCTTGGTGACTGTCTCCCAAGTTTCCGAACTCAATCCATATCATCTCTGCAAGTGTTATCTGTTTGTATTGTGTTAAAAAATGTTCAAGAGTTGTTTATTTTAATCATTTATTGTTGATCGATTCACTTATTTTTATTGTAGTGGAACCGTGATTTCAATTCAAACCAATCCAAGGCTTGGATTGAGTTGGTTCCGATGCATGATTAATTAGCTAGCTTTGTCTTGAATTTAAAAACCTAGAACCAGTCATGATTAGTTTGATTTTAATAGTTTAACGTAAACAAAACCGACCCATTCACAATGTTATGAGTCATCATTTCCATGGAGAGTTAATCAAGTTGGTCATTATAGAAAACAAAATATTCAAGTATGATCTCCCAAGACTTACTAGAATGAAAATAATGAGCTTTTGAAAATTGTTTTTCCACAAAACTTAAAACATATGACAACCATAGGTGCTTTTACTTTTCAGTGTTTTTTGTCTCTAAAAGCTCAAAAAACTTAAAAAGTAAATTAAATAAATAAAAACAATACCAACCACGTTTAATTTAATTTGTTTTGTTTTGTTTGGTTTGGTATTGTGACTTGTTTTGGCTTCCTAGTCATTGTCGAGGAAACCAACATGCAACCATCGGATATCATGTCGGGTACAAAAGATAACATTATTAACCAAAGTTAGGTATTTATTTTTAATTTTATCTTTTCTGGTTTTGCCGTACATTTCTTAATTATTCTTTACACTTATTTTATGAATGCATTATTTTTTTAATGTCCAAGATTTTGCCTCATAAACCATCCATAGCTTTATAGTTTATATATATATATATATATATAATTCATTCAATTATATCAATATTAATTGATCACATAATAAGTTGGAAACGCTATTCCACTTGAGAACATATTTTGATTTTATAAATTACATCGTCTATAATTTTCCATTCTTGTTAATAATTGAACTTAGATAATGAAAATGTTTAATCTTTATTATCTTTGGCTTTTCAATCTTTAATTTTTTTTTTTATATTTTTTTTTATTGCAAGCAAGATCTCCTAGAACTAAATGTCATTTTTCTATCATCTTTCATAACAAAATGTTTACAAAAAGTTGAAATTAAACAAATTAGAAGATTATGGCAGTACAATATAACAAATTTTAATTGAAGTGTTAAACTGACAATGACTCATTGCTAAAAAAGATAAAATATAATTTGTCCTAAAATCATTTTAGATAGAACTCAACATGTCACAAATTTTCATTTCGGCTTTCCAAATAAAATTATAGGTGCCAACTTTGGTTGCTAATATGGGCAAAGATATATTAACTTGCCCTTTCTTAAGACTTACTGTCAGCTAATAATTTCTATAATGCTCTAGAGAATCAAATTCTTATGTGTTAACTTTTGGTTTACATAGATCCTATCTTATATAATTATTATTATAATTAGCCATTAAATTTTTATATTACTCCCACTAATTAGAGTCACTAAACATTTACATGTCTATTTAGCTTTGTTATTTTTCAAGTTTATTTGACCTTCACTATTCTTAGATTGTGGTTTTAGCTAGCAGTGGCTGTCTATTGTGTCAAGATCTATATCATTCAAGGGCTCTACTTTCTCTTTTAAGAGTAACCAAGTACTTTAAAAAAAAAGAGGAAGTAACATCGCCCTTTCTTATCATATCATATCTTCTTTCTAGGCAATAGAATATCAACCTATAATTCATTAATCGGGCTAACTTAAATGATCAGCTTTTGCACTTTATTATTATAAAAATTATATTAGTTATTTTGTTTATTTCCCATTATAAACTTGGTGGTTATTGAGCTTTCAGTCATTTTTAAATGAGTAATTTTAGAGGTTTTAAATATTTTATCAAAAGTTTTGCAATATATCTTTCATAGGTATAGGATTCACACAGAGTAAGGCTCGTATCGGTCCCACAGCCATATAAGACATTTGGTAAAATTTTTAAAACATCTAATATTTTTATTTTTGAATTAGATATGACACTTTCAAATTCTCCACATAATAAATTATCACAAACATTTATTATAGGGCAAATTACACAAATAGTCCCTATAGTTTGGGACTTGTGTCACTTTGGTCCCTGACTTTTCAATTGTAACACATTTGACCCTGAATTTTGAATCTTGTTCCAAATAAGGACAATTGAATATATAATTAGATTTTTCAAGGATAAAATTGTCAATTTGATAAAATATAAACTAATTTGACAAAAATAAATGTCAAACAAATATTTTTGAATTTTTAAAAATTATTTCTACCTACTAAAAATAAAATTATGTAAAATTGATAAATCTTTTAAACATTTATTTTTTTTTTACCAAATTAATTTTTATTATGTGTTTGGACGATGATCATATAAAATTAATTTTAAAAAATTAATTATGTAATTTTTATTAATTTTACATAATTTTATCATTGGTGGATAAAAATAATTTTAAAAAAATTTAAAATATTTTTTTGACATTTATTTTTATCAAATTAGTTTATATTTTATCAAATTGACCATTTTACCCTTGAAAAATCTAATAATATTTTCAATTGTCCTTATTTGAAACAAGATTCAAAATTCAGGGTCAAATGTGTCACAATTGAAAAGTCAGGGACCAAAGTGACACAAGTCCCAAACTATAGGTACTATTAGTGTAATTAACCCTTTATTATAATACATATTTGGTCTCTTTCCCAACACATTTTACTTCAATAAAGACCCAAACCTTTAGCCCATTGTACTAACCAATGTGGGTGCTGAATTAAATCCAATATTAGCAAAATATTTGAATAAGAATGGTTTGGTCCAAAC
The DNA here is from genome assembly GCA_025200525.1 of Camellia lanceoleosa. Taxonomy (NCBI): domain Eukaryota; kingdom Viridiplantae; phylum Streptophyta; class Magnoliopsida; order Ericales; family Theaceae; genus Camellia; species Camellia lanceoleosa. The sequence continues at coordinate 166,490,995 of CM045761.1, read as the reverse complement.
TTATTTAAATACGAAAAATACTATTATTATAAAAAAAGAAAAGAAAGTGAGAGTGATATTTTATAACTAAATATTAATTTAAGGTATTCTGTTTTAAATAATAAATTAATAAATTTTAATACAATTACATTATTTTGCATACAAATCCATTATATTTGTATTTTAAAAAAAATAAAAATTATTTACATGAAGATCCCCCTAAACTTAGGGGTCCCCAAATGGCCCACGATAGAAAATTCCGATATTACCCAACCTAGCCCATTAACCATCCCAGGCTTGAGTGCCCAACCCGTCCCGACTCATAAAAGATGGTACTTTGGACAAATGTTTGTAATCCGAACCCCACCATAAACCCAACCATTAAGAGTCAATATGAGTAAGTCTAATGTTTAGTTTGATTTTTTCGGATCTAATGTTTGTTTGATTTTTTTTTTACTTTTTATTCTCATGTTTAAAGTTTCTATTTTTATTTTATTTTTTCCCATTTTTTCCCCCTCCACTTGTAGGTATTATATGTTACTTGATTGTTTTTTAATTATATAAGATTTAAAAAAATCAAAATAATTGAATTATGTTAGGAAGTAAATAAAAAAATAACTAATGAAAATATTAAAAATATGTGAATAAAAATGTATAGAACTTAATAATGTAAGTGTAATGCTTTTTAATTATATAAGATTTAAAAAAATCAAAATAATTGAATTATGTTAGGAAGTAAATAAAAATAATAATTAATGAAAATATTAAAAATGTGTGAATAAAAATGTATAGAACTTAATAATGTAAGTGTAATAAAAAAATGTGCGGCTTAATTCGGTTTGATTTTGACTCGAAAGTTTTGGGCTTATGGGTGGGATATGATTTTAAATTTGTAAACAAGTCCGGCTTGTATCAGTTTGTTCAATAGTCAAAACCCGAAAAACTCGTTAAAATATGGGCTTTGGACACAAAAGTTATGGGTTAGGTAAGTCCGTCTTGTCCCATTGATGACCCCTATCCAAATTATTGAAAAGTATCGTTTTAACTCTTAAATTATAAAAATATACAAATTGGATCGTTTAAACGATTAAACTATTAAAAAGTATCATTTTGTTTCATAAACTATAAAAGTGTACAAATTGGACTCTTTAATGGAAGGGGGTCGCCAATAGTTTAGGGGGTCTATTTGTACACTTTTATAGTTTAAAGGGTAAAGTCATATTTCTCAATAGTTTAAGAGATTCAATTTGTACACTTTTATTGAATAGGGGGTCAAAGTAGGAGTGGGCGCGAGTCAGTTGCGGCCACGGAACCTCCAATCCGCCATCCGTCCGCCAGATTGGCGGATTGGAGAAAATCAATCCACATCCGTCCGCCAATCCGGCGAATGCGGATTGAGCGGATTGGTGGTTTGGCGGATGGATGCGAATCGGTTTGGCGGTTTAAAATTTTATAAATTTTCAACATAATTCAACTTGTGCAATTTCTCAAAAAAAAAAAAAAAAGAAAAAAAAAAGAAAGAAAGTATTAAAGTCAATGACTTAAAAAAGTATTACAATCACTGTATGCCTTATCTAAAGAAAGAAAGTTTAAATTTTTAGAATATCACGATCACTGCATGCCTCATCCACATATTATAATCACAGCATGATTCATCCATATAAAGTATTACAATCTGTGGTTCTTAAAATATAATAACAATTCAAACCACCAAAACCATAAACAAAGTAGTAGTAGAGATTGTATGTCTCTGTATTGTTACATTAATATATGTTTTTGAAAACAAAAACCAACCAGCATATGTCATATTTTCTATTTATTATTTTTAGAATTAGATTTAAAAATAAAAAAATATAGATAAATAATACGTTTATTTTTTTCAATTCAAAAAATATATTCAAGCTGAAAACTTTTTTTCAACAGAATATTTAAACTCTTTTTCAATTGAAAACACAAACATAATATTTAAACAAATTGAAAACACAAATTCTTATAAATTACTAGTGGTGCTCGCGATTTGGCGGTTCGGTTGCGGATAAAGAAATCTCAAATCCGCCATCCGTCCGCCAAATTGGAGAAAATCAATCCGCAACCGTCCGCTCGTCATCACGCATCCGTCCAAAATGCGGCGGATCGGTTCGGTTTGGTTGGTTTTGGCAGATCGGTAAATCTGCTGCTCACCCTAGATCAAAGTGATATTTATTAATAATATAGGGGGTCTTCGTGTAAGCAATCTGTAATTTAAAGCCCAACCCTTACTCAACGAGACTGAGGGGCAATTTGGGAAGAAATTAAAAAAGCTAGTTTTTTACACACAAAAAAAAGTCACCAAAAAGACACAAAAAGTTAGTTTTGTATTACAAAAAAGTTAAAAAGTCACAAGAAAGTTAAAAAATCAAATTTTTATCAACTTTTCAAAACACCATTGAAGGGTGGTTTGCTTATTGACTTAGGGCTGGTTTGGCAACCCTTGAAAAGGTCAAAAAGTTATCACTATTTACTCAAAAAATAAATAAAAAATAATATACAAATATTAATTTAAATGGTAAATTAATATAAAAGTTCAATCCGACCAACCCATCAACGTACGGACACGTGAGCCCCCTGCAATGAAAGGAAAAAAAATAATAATAACATATGTACATTCACTCATCTGCATGGTAAAGTTGGGTCTGTGAGGGCCCACCATGGGTCTCGTTTTGATAATCCGAACCGTGCAATATGTAGAACTCGTCTAGTGCTATATATCTGTAAAAAATCATGCCTATCGGATATCGTTAACTATATGATCAAATTAATTTTGTATAAAAACTGAATGGTATTATAGTTTACAATTGACAAAGAAAACTAACACGATCAAATAGTTATCGATATCCAATCAACATGATTTTTTTTAAGCATGTAGTACTTGATGAGTTCTACACATTAAACGATTCCGATTAGAAAAACGGGACACATAGTGGACCCCCACAAGTCAAACAACACCATCCAATCAAAACCCGAAAAGTAGACAATATTTTCTCCTCTACTCACCCAGCCAATCACCACTGCCATTCGGTATGGCTCCTACCCTATCTTCTCCTCCACACTTATTTATACAATTTTTTAATACATATTTTTTTTATAAAAAGTCAAAAAATTAACTCAAATATTTATATTTTTTTCCTCAACTTTTTAGTCTAAAAAAATAAATGGTACACTTATTTAAAACATTCCAAATAACCCCTTATTTCCTATAAGTTATTACATCACTTCCTTATTTTTTTATAAATATTTTCGTAAAAAGCGAATCAACTAAACCATACCCAAACCACTCCCTTAGCGGGCCGAAATGGCGATCCTAGCCTCCTAGCCTAGGTATGATTCTCTGAAGCCCAGTCCATAGGATGGGGCTATTTTACGTGTGCAGTAATAAGCCCATTGTATCGAAACACTACCGCGAATCAGCACGTGTCACCGTATAACCGTAGAGATCGACGGAAACAACATGAAACTGGTTCGAGATCCGTACTCTCACAAATTTAACCCAGCCCCACCAATTCTCTCAAAACACAAACCTCACCACCACCACCACTCCTTCATGGCCTCCGCCACCGTAGACTCACCGTCCTCCGACCGCCTTCAACTCGAATCAATACCCGCTGTCGATCTCCGCCTCCTCTCCCAATCGGAACTCTACGCCCTTTCCCTCTGCTCCGACGGGGCATTCGATCCACTCTGCGACGACGTTGTGATTCCCAAAATCGATCGCTCCGTCTTCAACGAATCCGCCGGCAGCCGCAAACAGACCTACTCTCGCCTCCGCCTCGCCCCTCGCAAGCCCGAATCCGCCTCCTCCACCGCCACCACTTCCTCCATCCCCCGCCGCACCCCTCACCTCCGTACCCTAAAATCCGCCACCAATCTCTCCGACGATACCGATCCCGAACGGGCCGAAAATTCCCAAATCATCGGTCTCTTGAAAGATCTCTTCGTATCGGACATTAATAGCGATGAATTAGTCCCAATTCGTGTCGAGTACAGCGATTCGCTTCCCAATTTGCCGAATGTGGGCAATTACGGGGTGAAGCATTTGCCGAATGTGGGCAATTATGGGGTGAAGCGGAAGAGAGGGAGGCCGCGGAAGAATGAAAATCTGGCACTGGTGGCTGCTGAAGTGACTGAGGTGGTTCCCGTGGAGGTTCAGGCCGAGGGCGGGGACGGTGTGATTAAGGACATTGTTGTGTATGAGACTGTTGAGGACAGGGATAAGGAGATTGTGAATAAAAATGGGAATGTTGTTGATTTGGATGAGCTGGCGACTTTGGAAGATCCTTATGGTGTTGAATTGCAGAGGAGGACTGAGAATTTGAAGACAGAGGAAGAGCTGTTAGGGTTTTTAAAGGAGTCGAATGGACAGTGGGGAAGTAGGAGGAAGAAGAAGAAGATTGTCGATGCAAATGAGTTTGGAGATGCATTGCCCAAAGGTTGGAAGCTCTTGCTTTCCCTCAAGAAGAAAGAAGGCCGTGTGTGGATGTTTGTTCGTCGATACATAAGGTTTTTCTGTTGTTGCTTGCTTTCAATGTTTTTATGTTGTTTCTTGATTTCAATGTTCTCGTTTTTTTGTTTTTCTGGTTAATATTTGCTTCACAATGCAACATATTTGTGGATGGAAATTATCAAGAAATATTAGACATAACAATAGTTGATAGTATTGGATGAAAGAAAGAGAACAAAGAATAAAGGAATTTTAATCAATATTCATGATGCATGCTTTGTTGTATTAGATTGAGATTCAAAGGTTCTTTCTTGACCTAAATACTAGGATGATGCTTTATCTATACTATTATATTAAGTGAAGGCTGGATTCGCTGTCCAATCTTTTGCTTGTTTTTCCATATGCCACACGTGTCCCTTGTTTTTTTTTTTTTTTTATTGAAAAAAAAATAAAAATTATATAGATAGGAGTGTGACTTGAACCTTAGACCGCAAGTCTAGTGAAGAAGACTCTTTGACGCAACATATATAGTAAATATTTTATTTTATTTTTACTTATTTGAATTGCACACACATCGCTTGTGCTAACCTCTAATAATATGGAAAGATAAAATAGAGAACCTATAAAGGAAAAAATAATAGAAATTATTAGTCTTGGAATCTAGTTTTGGATCAAAACAGTTGTGCTAATGGGAAAGATGAATAATAATAGTTGCTTTCTAAGTTCTCATTTTACCTTTTTGTGGTTAATATTATTTTTAAATGCATTTGAATTTTCTTTTAAAAGAGGCATGTCACCCCATTTTACTCCCCTCCAACAGTTTTAAGAGCAACTCCAACAAGCTCTTCAAATTAGGCTTGTTAGGTAAAATAGCTAGTCTTTTTTTTATTTTTGTTTTTATTTTTTATAGTTCCAACAAACTCTAAATGCTAAGTTAATTTACCTCCCACTTTTTTCGCCCTCTGCATTTAGAGAGGTGTTCTTCAAATCCAAAGGAACACTCCCTTTTCTTTCCCTCCATCTCTAACGTTGATGTAGCGTGCCATAAAACACTATCAATCATAGATTAGTTTAGATAGAGGACCAGATATAGAGTAGTGTTGGATTACTAGGTGACTAGTTAAAGTAAAGTTGTTCTTTTTGTCTCCTTTAGCTAGCAAAAAATGACTAGTCATGTTGGAGTTGTTCTAACAATGCTCGTCCAGGCTAGCTATCTTTGAGGAGTCTTGGGAGGCTCTTTAAACAGCTTGTTTGGATGGATAGATAAAATAAAGAGTAGTATTGGAGTGCATAGATGAAAATGTGGCCAGGTAAAACAAAGTGTACCTTTTTTTTGGTACTTCAACTAATGAAAAATGAAGAGTAGTGTTGGAGTTGCTTTGATAGGATATTATTACCGGCATTCACTTTTCTTATTTGGGTTTTGATTTCCTTGTCTTATTGTTTGTTGGGACTACATCGAGCTTTTTACAAAGCTGTTTGTTTGGCAATCCATCTTTAGAAATTGTTGCTTATTTCCATGCATACATGGGTCCACAAGCCAAACGAACCTGCCACATCATCACCACAATGATGCAATCAAGATTGAGGATCAACTCTTGAGAACAAAAGGCACATGATCAAGCTTTAAGAAAAGTGTTTAAGAATCTTTTTTTCTAGTTGTGTGGTTTACTAGCCTATTTAGATATAGGTTGTGATGTACTTTAGATTTTTGTCATTAGGTATATTTTTATTATTGTGCTTCGTAAGGTAACTTCCTCTGTAGTTGTATCAATGGGTGGCTGCATATAGACTCATATTTCACTCACTTGTCATTGAATGGTTACATGTAGATCATGTATTGGTATTACTAATTTGTTATTGAGTGCTTGCAAGTGTGCCACTAGTCGCCTTATTGTTTTGTAGGGTTTTTTTATTATATAAATAAATTTATAGGCATTTCACTATAAAGTAATCTCTTTAACTACGTAGATATGAGATTGCAATATTAGTTTGGTGGAGGTAGCTGTTAAGGAATTGAAAATTCAGATTTTGGTATTTTATTATATGTTATAACCTTATTTTGCAACTTCTTAAGGCTTCGTCTTGAGCTCATAACTCAAGGTTCTTACCACAAAAATAAAAAAAATTGAGCACATAGCTTGTGGAATTCAAGCCATTGCTGGATTTTGCATTTCCTAAAATTTGATTTTTGCATGATTTGGCCTTGATTCGAGTCCACATTCAGGGTTGGAACTTGGAACCTCTAACAAACTACATCCCACGATGTCACCATGCCATTTCCTTGACACACATACTTTCACCGTGTCGCCATCATCAGTTGAGATCAAGGTTTAAGTAATGGTAGCTGCCGCTGATGGTAATGGTGGCAATGATGCAGTTATAGGGTAGTGACGGAAGTAACATAGTGGTAGCGGAAATTAGAAATGTGAATTTTTTTTCTTGCTCACAACTATGCAAAATTTGACTTGTACATGGTTTGCTTCCATAATCGAGGACTACAATTTTGTTTTGATGTGTTGTTTCAATTATTATTTAGTATGGAGCAAAAATGTTCCAAAAATATTTCAAAAGCAACGGAATAGTATGAAAATACACAGAAATGCTTAGAAACATAAACTGAAATTTATTTAAATATTTAAAGGTTTAATAATAATTAATTAAACATATTGAGATTCATAATCATTCACATAAAATGACAAGTAAAATCAATGATAAATTTTATAAAAAAAAAAATTACCAAGAATTGTCAAATAACTTAGCTTTATTAAACAATTGTAAATGATTCTAAAAGTGTGGAAGATCCCAACAAAATAAGGACTAAAAATTAGTAAATAGTAGTATTAAATTATTACTATATTAATGATAATATTTACTAATATGGTAAAATACAACCTTTTATATATTTTGCTTAAAATAATGTTGTATCAAAATTAATTAAAAAATTTTAATGTAATATTTACTAATATGGTAAAATACAACCTTTTATATATTTTGCTCAAAATAATGTTGTATAAAAATTAATTAAAAAAATTAAATATATTCCGACAGAAATTATTATTTCAGTATGTTTCACCATGTTTCGGTGTGTTTCACCATGTTTCAGTGTATTTAAATTTGTGTTACCAGAAAATGCTAATACTCTAGTGAATTTTGTACTGGTGCACGCTCCAAATCTTGGTACACTTCCATTTCAAAATGATAAATTTAGTGATCGGAAACGATCCTAAAAGTTTTTTCCAATATATTTCCTTAAAGCTTAGTTTGGTTAGATAAAGAATACAGGAAAGTGAAAGAAAAAGAAAAAATAATATTTTGTGTGTTTGTTTAGGTAGAGAGTTCTAGAAAGTAATGGAAACTAAAGTTTCCTATACAACTCAAATTAGCTTGTTAGTTAGACTCACGATTTTTCGCAAAATATATGGGGAAATTGATTTTTTACCACAAAACTGGACAATGCTTATTTTGTTTTCCTCTTTACCGATGTTTTTCTCCACAACTCCCTATTATGCAATGATTACATTTCTATCCATCATTTTCTTGCTAAGTTTTCCAGCTATTTAAATGCATGGAAAAAAATAAATCTTCATTTTTTTTTTGTCTTTTACTTCATTTTCTATCATTTTCACTTTCTATCATCTATTTCTTTCTAAACAAACATAGCCTAAATGTTATCTTAGGAAGGAAAAAAAATCAAATATTTTGAATTAAATCTAAAGGCGGGTTAAGTTTTGACAAGATAAAAACATCACAAATGAAAAAAAATAAAATTAAAATACATTTTATTGGATACCTAATAGTTAAAAGAAAATTACTCTAGAAGTATCTTAAATTTTTAAGTGTAATATAGAGAAGTCTGTCCCTATCATACCACACGTTCCAGTTCCTATTCCCATTCCATGTACCTAAATGATCCACATTCTAGGTAATATAGAAACACAAGAATTTCTTTATTCTACTAGTGTTTCGTTTCGGCCTATTAGGAAACAAAAATTGTTCGGATATTTTGATGGAAAATAAAATTGCATTTAATGAGGTTTAAATGAATTTTGCTGGGTTTTATCTAATTTATAAACATGATTTAATATGTGTACTACTAATGTTACTATTTTTAAGTCGTGAAGAAAGTTTTACACAATGAAAAAATCATTATTTATAGGTTAATGACCCTAATCAAAATAGGAAATTAAACCCTAATAGAAAAGGGAAATAGAATCGCCGATAAAACAGAAAACCAAATATTAATAGAACTCCTAATTAAAACTATAATTAAAAAGAAAACAAATATTAATACTAAAGACATAAAATTATAAAATTGCAGATAAAGCCCCCATGCCAATAACTCTATGTTCCACATCAACCTCATTATTAGCTATGGGTGTGAGGCCTCTAGCTTCATCTGATTGGGTAGTTAGAGTTGATAGTTCGTCAAGGTGCTCATTCCACTTTGCCTTAAGGAACTTGTGAGATATCTCTAGGTGAAGACATCTTAGGACCATGACCTTATGTGTCTGCCTTACCTATACCATAATTTTCAAAAGGCTCGTTTTTCAACTCATCTCCCAATATTCATAATCTTCATTTTGGCTATGACTATTTTATATTCATGTAAATATTTATCCAAAATATGGCTGACTATAAGGATTGTATTGTCACTTGATAGACTTTTACAGTTAAGACTTTTCTAAAACACAAATGCACTTGATCAATCTTGTTCCAATTATACTGTTTACTTTTCTTTCTTCTTCTCTAATGGGGGGATCGAGTCATGGAAACAAAGCGTGTCTATTTAGTGAGTAGCCATTAGGTTTCACCTTTTTCAAATTCACATTTCACATATTTTTACTGACCAGCTTACTCTAGCATCAATAGATTTTGGAGAGCTTCCTATCATTCATCTATCTGGTAAAGAAAAACAATAGATTTTTTTGCTTTATTTTGTTTCATTTCCTTTTGCTGGCTCTCGTTCATTGGATGGACCGACTTGAACATGTTTTGAATTATTCCACTACCCAACCTTGTGAACTAGGGTTGTGTTCTCCTTTTCTCTTACTTTACTGCCTTCGTTTTTTCTTCTCACCAAACAAAACTTCACCGGTCCTTTTTATTTTGGGCCTCCTAAGCCTGTTCCCTTGCCTTGTTAACTTAATCCTCTTTTTCCCCCCTATAAAATGATCATGGAATCGTAGAACTGACAATTCAGCTGTCCTGTGTGAGATATTCTGTGAAAAATTAATCTGGGGTCTGGTTAGACGGTTGTAATTGTCCTACCATCCCACGAAGTTGGAAAGGTGATTTCTTGGCTGGGATGTTTGATTCTCTATTTCTTCATCAAAAAAAAAAAAAAAAAAGTAATTGATTCTTTATTATAAATTCCAATTATAGTCATATATGTTCCTCATTAGAGCCTCTAGTAGTTCATGAATGTTATGTCTTAGTAGAAGATTTTATTCATAATGATTATATTTTATCTTGAAATTCCTTTCATTTGTTTTCTTACTTACACAGTTATTCTTAATTTGGTACACAGCCCTAATGGACGGCAATTTGTGTCATGCAAGGAAGTTTCCTCATATTTGCTTTCCTTCTTTGGAGTCCAAGATTCACATCAGCCAAACTGTGGTCAAAGCAATGAGAATATTCAGTTGACGTGCAACATGGCTTGTGAAAATGTAAGCTGATATATATTATATATCATATTTGTTCATCCATTTTTTTTTTAAAAATTTTGATTTGTGGGGATATGCCACAGGCTGTAGATCTTGCTGTCAAAGAAGTCAACAAAAGTGGAGACCTTGTTTGCCATTCACCATCGGTCATTACTTGTGTCTCAAATGATCACGAGAAGCAAGTCACTTCAGAGGCTGGAAATTCTGTGGAGATCCAAATGGGAGATATTTTAAAGTGCGACAGGTGCTCCATGTCTTTCAATGAGAAGGATGGTTTATTGCACCACCAATTATCATCCCATAGGAGAAAGAAATCTAGATTTGGTGCATCCATCACTGATGGGGTGATAATCAAAGGTGGACAATTTGAGTGCCAGTTCTGCCATAAGACATTTAATGAAAGGAATCGTTACAATGGCCATGTTGGGGCCCATAAAAGACACCACATGAAGAGTGATGAAACATTGTCAGGAGCTCTGACCTTGCAAAATAGTGTTAGCCTTTCATCCTCAGATGAAGTTCCTCCTAAGAAGTCTATGATGCAAACATCCATTGGAGATGACTATGATGCTGCAACATATAATACCAATGCTGATAGTGTACCGAAGCCTGTTTCTTCTCAAAGTAAACTTACAACTGGTTCAGATATAGAAAGTTATAGTGACAGGTCTGGTCATGAAGTTAATGTTTTGCCTCACGATGAACAGGATGCAAATTCCATTGGAAATGAAAGCAATTTCGCTGAAGACCCTTGTGTAAAGCACGATAGAGGCAATAAGATGGCCAATTGTTTGGGTAGGGTTGATGAGGCTAATGATGATGTTACCGCTACATTTAATTTTTGTTTGGATTCTGAAGTTGCTGTGTCTGGTAATGAGACTAACAGTAATGGTGAGTGCACTGCAAATAGAATTAATGATCAAGTTGTTGGACAGGGAAGAAGTTTGGAAAGCTGTCCACATTCTCCTTTTGCTAATGAGAAAACTTGTGCTGAAATTAATGTGAATGAGGACTCTATTATTTTAGAGGAGCCAAATCAGGAAGCAGGTTTAGAAAGTGTTTCGCTTGCTCCCCTTGAGAATGAAAAAACGTGTGGTGCTGAAAACATGGAGGATGTGCATGAACTTGATACACTGAAATTTGATAGTAAACTAATCCATAGTTTTGGCAGTAGTCGTGCTGAACCAGATGAGGATTTTGTTACTGAAGGCAAGCAACAAAATGGTTCCGGAGCCTGTTCACCCATCCCAGTCAGTAATGATGAAAAATGTGATACTTCTAATTACATGAATTCATTTTCAACTTCTTCACTGGAAGAGTCCAAGCAAAAGAGAGATTCTGAAAGAAGTGATAAGGAAACATGTGGTGTCAAGGATAGTTACAGGGCTTCTGGTAGCTCAATCTTCAAGACCAAGATTGATGCAACAAACAACAGTGGGAACAAGGAGGTAATAGATGAGGATGCTATAACTAGGGTTGAACATGAGAATTCTGGAAGATATTTGTTTGTTCCATCTTGGAAAGAACAATTATGTGGTATGAAAGATAATGAGAGTGTGGTTTCTGTTCGCACAATGGAGGAACGTGTGCAGGAAAGAGGTTCTGAAGACAGTCTTCATATTCTATCTGGTTATGAACAAACCTGTGGTGTCAAAAATGATATGGGTAATATTTCTACAAGGAAAATGGAGGAGCTTAAGTTTGATGAAGTTCAAACTTACAGGAATAATGAACTCGCTTTTGGCATCAGTTACCCTAGACTGAACACACAGAATAGAAATCTTGAATTTGGTTCACCTGTTCTGTCTGGGAATGCGCAAGCATTTGTTGAAGAAAATGTAACTGGGGTTTGCAATAGCACAGAGGAGCATCCCAAGCAGAAAGGAAGTTTTGATAGTGGTTTATTTGCTCAGTCTTGTACAGGGAAAACCTTTGGTGATGTATATATGATGAATAGAGTTTCTACTAGGTCCATCGAGGAACCCAAACCTGAAGTCCAAAACTTTAGCAATAATGAGCTAATGATTTCTTTTGGCAACAATGGCACGGGAATAGTTGCTGATGTTATGAATAATGTTCCTATGCATCAAACATTTAGTTTCGAAACTAATCCGAGTAGGGAAAACAGCAGAATAGGGAAGGATGCGAAAGAGGAAAGTTGGTTACTTGGTCCATCTTGTTTTCCCAAAACATGCGCTGATGATAATCATTTGAGCAGGGTTCACGCTGGTGGAATTTGGGATGGGCCCATGATGGATGAGGTTGTAAATTCTGAGCATGATAAGTTAACTATTGGTTTTGGCAGCATTAATACCCAATCAGGTGGGAATGTCATGCCTGGCAATATGTGGAGACTTGATGACGAAATTGTCTTGCAGAGTACTTCAGCTGATACTTCAACCCAGCAGCAGCAATCTGCAGGTTGTTTTCCCACCTTCGGTATGCTCTCAGATAAGGTACGAGTATCAATCTTGAAAATAGAGCATGTCACTAGGGAAAACTGTGAAAACTGCCAGTTTATTTTTGAAATTTTTGTAAGGACCACTACTATAGCATATCTTTTCTGTAAATTTTCATCATTTCTTTTCTTGTTTTTTAACATTTTATTTGAAGGTTTGAAACTAATATACTGAGGCAATATTGTGCAAAGCATTAAGTGTTCATTCATTGCTTGGTTTGCTGTATATGTGTAATTTTAATTTGGATTTTTAAGATACTTTAACATTGCTTATTTTAATTTGAAGTTATAGTGCATAATGCGATGAATTGATAGCAATCTTTTGTATTTTTTTTCTTTTTTTTCTTTTTGAGATTATCCTTATAATTTAGTCCCACAACAGTTGACAAAAATTGGGTTATTCAGGTTACTTGTTAATGCTTGACATCATTTTTTATCTTTAGCAGGGTGAAAATGAGCTCCTTGGAGTTGATGGCAAGTATGACAGCATGTCAGGTTTTCAAGGGGCCCAATCAGGTCATATTGAACCTGTGGAATTCAGTTTCCTGACCATGCAAAATTTGAATTCTCTTCCAGGAGACTCCAAATCTCTGTCCTATAACACACAGATGGACCAGGGTTTTGATTCCTCATTTTGGCTTGAAAAGGATGCTTTATCACTGAATCTAGCTTCCAGGAATCTGGTTACTTCTATCTGTGTTTGGTGCAGAAATGAATTCCATGATGAGTCTCTACACCCTGGAACACAAACAGGTGGAATCGGTTCCATGTGTCCAACCTGCAGTGCAAAAGTTACACAGCAATTTAATGTCTTCTAGAGTGGCTTGTCCTTGGAAACTCCAGCCGCAGCAAAGACTTGTTTCTCACATTTTTCTTTTCTATGTTGATCTTGAATTCTTGATATCAGGTAATTCTTTCATCTTAATATGAAGATATAATGTGACTTATGTTGATCAGATATTTTTTCATGACAACCTAAAGTCGAAGCTAGATGATATCTCTATGATGCTACCCAAAAATTGTTTATAGAACTAGATGTGTGGACCTGACATCTATAATCCAGTGTGTAAGAACTGGTTCCAAATCGGAGGTTGGGGCTTCATTTCCTGTCAATGACACTAACCTATGCAATGGTGGTGTTTGTTCAGTCCATGATTTTGTAGGATTGTGGTGCTTTGTTGTGGGCTAGGTGCAGTCAAGGCTTACCTAGGACATTTTTTTTGTTTGTTTTTGTCATTCGGTAAACATCAATAGAGTTAGCTTGTTATTTGTTTGTAGGGGAAGAAGGAAACACAAGGGTATCTTGGAGTGTAGAGCACCAATTATTAGATCAAGGGCTATTTTAGGCAAGAAGGGTGAGTTTCAATGCTTTTGCAAGACGGGAATAAGATAGGAAGGATAAGGGGTTGAAAACCTTTTAATCTAATTTCGTAATTGGGTATTGTTATTAGTTTAGTTTGGGTTTGGTAATTGCTTTTTTAGTTGTTTTTTTTTTTTTTTCTTTTCTTTTCTTTTCTTTTTTTTTCTTTTTCGCATTTTTAGGATAAAATTATTGCTAAAAAAGTTGATGCATTTGGCAATTGGTAAAAAAGTTGCTTCTTTTTTTTTTTCTTTTTCTTTTTCTTTTCTTTTTTTTCTTTTTTGGTTATTGGGAAAGTTTAGGTAAATTGATTTTTTTTAATAGATTGTTTTTATTTTTTATTTTACTTTTTAGATCTTTTATACTAGGGGACCTGACAAGTAAACAAAAAATTAATGCAAAATTTTAAGAATTTCACTATAAAAAATAGGGTAAATTACAAATAAACTTCATGAGATTTGTTTAAAATACAGATTGTCTCATATAGTTTTCAAAATTACATTGCGCCCCTTTAAGTTTATAATCGCATAAGAAATTAAGTCATTAAGTCAATTAATGGTTTTTCATGATGTCATAAATATGTTTTAATTAACAATTTAGATAATTTTATTGTTGTATAAGAGAGTAGTTAGAAGTTTTATTTTTCTGTTAATTCTGTTAATAAATTTTTTTTGATAAGAGTGTTTGTAATTTTTCAAATTACATAGGGATAATTTGTATTTTAAGTAAATTTTAGAAGTTGTATTTGTAATTTATCTAAAAAAATAGGTAAAGAAAAAAAATTGAGTCTTTTTAGCAATAGCCAAACAGAAATAAATCTTGTTTAACGATTTTTTTTTTTTTTGAAAAAAAAAGCAGCCAAATAAGCCACATTCACATTCAAACATGACCTAAGATTATGATGTGTCTTCTATGTTTTTATGATTAGGGACAACATTTTATGATGTTTCTTCTATGTTTTTTGTAGTTAGGGACAATGTTGTAAAGTTTCTAAAGCCTTAGGTGGTTGCTTATTAACCAATTTTTTATTAACATTATTGTTTATAGGGAAAACTATTCTCAGTGATAATTTAAAAATTATAATATATGTATGAAATTTTTTATAATTTTAATTATTAGTATTAATAAAATTTATTATTAATTTGTAATTATTTTTGAAGTTTCATTTTGATGTGAAATTTTCCCTTGTTTACAAGCAGCTACTTATGAAGTGGCTAGATTTGGAGCACTTTGCACTTGGTTGTCATTTAAGTAATTGATTGCATCATGAAATAACTTGTACAAGGTGTACTCTTATACTTCATAGAGCTTTGTTTGAGTCCATAGCTCTTGGTATTTGAATTGTCTTACCAGAAATTGAAAATTTTCACACACACACACACATATATATATTTGGGTTAATTCGAATATTCATATAGTTTCAATCTAATTTTTTTTTTCCAGTGCTGCAGGAAAGAAAGTACATAAGCGCAGGTGGATCTTCATAAAGCACTAGGTCCTTTTTGGCAAATTGTTTTGTTTTGATTCGAGTATTATTTGAATTTCATCTTGGATCATAGTTGTTGTCGGATTTGTTAACCTTGCTTGCTATATATCAACCAAGAATTAAAAGGAGACAAGAAGAAAAGATCAAACCCTATGCTTTAATCTCTCAGACAAATTTACAATATTTCATGAACATTGGAAACCAGTTTTAATATTTTATCTTTCAGGTTGTTGCTTTTTATTTACTTGAGTGAGCTTGTCACTTTGTCCATGGAAGTGTTCTGAAATAAGTACTGGTTGAGGTGGCTAAACCATTAGGTCATTTAGATAGTTGCTTAAATCTGGCAAAAAAATTTCTTGTCATTGAATTAATTACGTAAGGTTTTATTTTGATATTTAGTTTGAAGTTTTCAAAAACAACAATGCTAGGTGGTTCGAATTTTCTTGACTCGAATGGCTCGAATCTCTCAAAACGACAGCATTTTGGGTGTAAAATGACGTTATTTTGATACATTCGAGCCATTTGGACTACACAAATTCGGGCCATTAAGTATTTTTCTTTCAAAAATATTGAGCAGTTAATGTTACCTAGAAATCATTGTTGGTATGGATAGGTTTCAAAAAGCTTGGTGAATTTTGGCATAGATGGTGGTGTTGTTATTTTCAATTCAGTTAAATCAGGGTATCTTTAATCACCTTATGTTGGGGTTGTTTTTTTTTTTTTTTAATCACTTGTTTGATGATGCTAGATAGTTGAATACTCCGACTGATGGATTGTAAGGTTTGCTTTTAATCCATGTTCCCTTTCTATTATTTAATAATAATAAAAAAATAAAAATAATATGTGCCAAATATATGTATATTTTTTTATAGGGCAAATTACAAAGACCCCCCTCGAGGTTTGGTGAAAATACAGATTCCCCCCTGAGGTTTGAGAAATTACATCCCGCCCCCTGAGGTTTATATTTTCATAACAAATTGCCCCCTGAGGTTTTTATTTTCATACAGATTCCTCCCTAAATTTTCCTAATTTGTTATGAAAATTTGACCATCAGGGGGCAATTTGTAATTTCTCAAACCTCAGGGGAAAATTTGTATTTTCACCAAACCTCGAGGGGGTGTTTGTAATTTGCCCTTTTTTATTTTAAAAAATGGGCCAATTAAATGGAAGGTTTGTAAGCGCCTTTCCTTTTACCAATTCTTTTATTAAATTTAAATTTGATAAATAGTAAGTTCTAATCATTTTAGTAAACTTGAATTAAATTTTTCAACAAATTGGAATGATCCTTCTCAACGATTATTCAAATAAGGTATCGTATCAAGTTTTTAATTTAAATTTCAGAAAGAAAAAAATCAAGAACTATAGAAGGGCCTCATATCATATCTACTCCACTTCACAGTTGTTGAATTTAAAAAAATAATACTAATAATAGTTTAAGTCATAATCATAGCCACGTTGAATAAAAATGAGTGATGATATATAAATAATTGTTTTGTATAAAAATTTTACAGAATGAGATATCTTTTGTATTCTTTTCATTTTTAATATAAGCAAAAAAAAAAATGAACATTGTAATTTTTGAATAAATTTTATGTTTATAAATAATTTTCAATCTAGAATATAACAAAATATCACAATAAAATTAATTTACATTCCGTTTGTTTGAGCAGAAAATATTTTTAAAAAAATTATTTTCGTATTTTATTGTGTTTGATAGAATGAAAAATGAAAGTCAATGAAAAATGTTTTCCATGGCCAATAGAAAAATAAGCCTATGTGGATAAAAAATGTTTTCCATTATAACATTTTTCAGATTAAAATTTTACTAATTTCACCACACTTCTACTGTCACTCTCACCTTGACCACCATCACAATAGCAATTACGATCATCACCGCCGCCACCGCCCCACCACTATGCCTTCTCTATTTCCACCTTCATTCCATCACCACCACCACTACCATCAAATATAATTTATGAGATTACATTATTTCCTTATTTTTAAATCCAAACATTTTTAATTCATTCAAATATAATAATTGTACAAGTAATACATTTTTATAATTTATGAGATTAAAATATATAAGTTATAAAATTAATAAGATAATATTTATAAATAATTGAGCAATTTTAGCGTAATTGATCCCCCCAAAAAATGAAAAATTTACTCATAAATTCCATATAAGGAAATGTTAATTGATTTAGTTCTAAGAGTTTTCTTATGAATCAATTAGTCTTTTTTGTTGTGGAAAATTGTATTTATTTGATTTGGTATTATTTGAGTTTAAGTGAATGCCCTATTATAATGTATTTTTTCAATTTTTTGATTCGTTTTTAGGATGAGAATGGAAATGTGAGATACGAAAATTTCTTATGGGGGAATTGGTGGCTGAAGTATTGGTTATCAAGCGTGAAAATTTATATTTCTATTAGTGTGATTTTCTAGTATTATATTAGAGTGTTATGTTTGGAAAAAAATACACCAAGAAATTTTTGTATATTATATTGATTGAAATGTTACTGTCACGACCCACTGGCATAGACCCATTGCTTTGGCTTGAACTACTTGAGAATCTAGTATTTTGCTTTTTGTTAGCAAAGGATGAACGACCTTTCTGAAAATTTGTTCCAAGTCTTTACTTCTTCATTCTATTGTTGGCGCTTTGGCTTGTTTCATTGCCGCCAGGGTGGCCTTTGTCATCAATGCTCTATCCAGTACCTTCACATATGTAGTTAATTTCAGGACACCTACTCGGTCAAATACATCCAAATCTAAGCCTCCTTCAAATCTTCGAGCCTTTTTGTAATCTGTGTCGATCATATAAGGAGCAAATCTGGCCAACTTAGTAAACTTAGCCTTATATTCGGCTACAAACATCTTGCCTTGCTTAAGTTCTTGAAATTCTGACACTTTACGGTCTCTGAAGCATTTGGGAAAATATTTCTCATAAAATATTACTTTAAACTGGTTCTATGTTATAGTCCTATATATATCTCGGATAAGCATTCACCGTCACCTAGCTTTTTCCTTTAAAGTATAGGTGGCCAATAGAACTTTTTGAATTTCCAAACATGGAAACACCTCAAATATATTTTCAGTTTCTAGCAACCATGTTTTAGCCTTCAACAACTTAATGCCACCCAAAAAGATTGGCGACTTCATTTTGTTGAACTTCTGTGTCAGTGAAATCATATTCGTGTTTTCCTGCTCAACTAGCACTGGTAGTGGGGGGAGGTAAAGGTTGTTGCCTCTGTTGCTGCGTCATTGCTTCAGTCAAACCTGCAAGTATTTGTTCCATTCGGCTTATTCGGGTCTCAAAAGATCCAATTGTATCATCACTTCATCTATTTGCTATAGGTAAACAGAGCACTTATAAACATAGACAAATAGTTCATTTCATAATTGTAGCTCGGCTTTTCGCACTCCCTTTCAAAAGAATGAAATAGCCCTTATAGTTCGAACTCCACTTGTGTGTTGGTTCTGATTCTGATTTCACAAGTGCAATGTGAAACAGTGAAAACACAAAAAGAGTCCAAATCCGACAATTTCTTTTGAAAAATCGATATTTGAATCAAATGCCAAAAAATGGACTGCTTTGCCAGATATCAGAGTCGCCACTTAAATATTTATTTTGGAAAATTAGAAAACCCATGACTTATGCCAAAGGCCATTAGTCCGTCGTTACCAAAGTGTCTTGGTTCGGGAACTTAGGTATGAGAGGGGAAGGTCAATAATTGAACACCCCACTCACCCGATCAAAGATCGGCCTTTACTAATCATGATGTGGTTTTTATGTACAGTATATGTTCTTGTTCTGATTATTTAATAAATCTTAAAATTTATTATGTGAAACATACAAGGTATAGACTAGTTTGCTCAAATTAGAACAATACAATTTCATGTTTGTTTCTCGAAAAGGGTTTGAATTTGCCACCTCAGGTGGGCTTAATTTGCCACTTAACAACGTGGGCTTAAAACATATATTCGTTAAATCATTCCAATTTAAGCAACACGCCTTCATCCACAGGCATTCAACAATTTATCATTTAAGCAAGTAGCCTCAGGGTAGAATGCTAACACATAGTAAGAAAAACACACACAAATAGGATGCTAAAGCATAAAAACTCACAGACTGACCGACGTCCCTCGAACAGCTACAAAACAAAGTTAGAAAATATGCATGATCTTATATACAAATTTCTAATGCAATTCACTCACGAGAATGCTTCTAAAGATCTAGCTTCTAACCATGACATGGGAAATATCAACATGAGGTAGCGCATAGAATCATAGAAGAATTGATTAAATCACAAAGATGCAAATTTAACCAGATCAAGATGTATGAAACATGGATGCAAAGCATGGATATGCATGGCATGTCAGATATATACATATGTACATGTAGGGAAAACGATTAAAGAATGGGATAGAAAGAAGCGAGGTGGAGAGATTATTACAACACTTTAAATATTACATATCCAAATAAGGGAGAGAGGAGAGAACAATAATAAAATAAAACAAAACCTCCCAAAACACTCAAAATAAAAATAAAATAAAGAACTTCATCACTGGCACAAAAATTCATATGCCTTCAATCTTTTAGGCCTACACACCTCAACCCATATCAATTCATCTTCAATTGAGGGCCCTACCTCACTGAGTCACTTATCTACACACCAAATCAACAAACCCATAACACGTGTACAACCAGTAGAAACCTGCACCTCTACATGTGAACACACCAATCCACATTTTTATACGCATATCGCTGTAGCATCATGGGCGAGAACAGTTTGGTTGTAGCACCAGCATTGAGATCACGGAGAGTGATGCATAACCCCATAAGAAGTACCATCGTCGGCGAGGAAGCAGCCATGGCCGGAGCATAACGAAACCTCATCTTCCCCGAAAATTAGTTCTACAACCACCATGGCAACAAAATCTAAACCATCGCTCCAACTTTGTCACACGTCTAGAGCCACATGTGTTAACCCATTGCTGGATAACTCATGGACAGAATTTAGAAAATAAATCTAGCATCACGAAGTCCCTCAAACGAACGTAGATCACTCCAAGCTCACAACCTCATCGCCGAAGACGGTAGGCCGAACGAGAAGACCAGCAAACCGAAGCACCCAGGTTATCTATAAGACCTTAAAAAAAAACCACTTGAATATTTGTTACAGCAATTTATAGCACTGTTCTGTTTTCAGTACATGCGAGAGATAGAGAGTCAGAGAAAGGGAGCATGTGTGTCCGTGTGTTGTCTTAGAGACAGCTCATGTGAGCGAGCGAGAGAGAGAGAGAGAGAGAGAGAGAGAGAAGTTGGTCTGTTGTGTGTAAGCCAGCAGCTCCTCTGTCTCTTCTCCAACCTGAGAGAGAGAGAGATAGTGCAGCCCCTTAGATCATGTTCCCCCTCTCCAAACTCGAGAGAGTGAGTTATATGGTGTTAACGTGTTTCTCTTTACATTTTCAAACCCAAACTACCGAGAGAAAGAGAGAGAGAGTGAGTGAGTGTATTCAGAGAGGGAGAGAGCTTCAATGGGTGTTGTGTATGTGTGTTGTGTGCCTATCTGGTCCGTGTGTGTGTAGCCGTGTGTATGGTGGTGATGGGTGTCTATGGAGATGTGCTGGGTGCTCTCTCTCTCTCTCTAAACCCGTGTGTGTGCGCTCAGTGGTGAATGGGTTACTGCCTTGTGTCTGTATATGCTGTGTGTGCTGTAGCAGTGTGCCTGAGTGTGTTGTGCTGTATCAATGGAGAGTGAGTTGTGTATCAGTGTGTATGTTGGGTGTGTAAAAATCTGTCAATGTATATGCATGTGTGTGATGTGTGTTGAAGGAGAGAGCTGTGTGTGCATGGCCTCTCCCTCTCTCTCCTCTTTCTCTCCCTCTACCGCTTATCCCCTTATCAATGTATATCTCTTGTGTGTATGTGATAAGAGAGAGATAGATTGATGAATTCTGTATGTGTCTGTCGTGTGTGTGTGTTGCTCTCCTCAAGAACCTCTCTTCCCCTTTATTTTTTATTCACCTCACTCACTCTAAAATGCTCTCCACCGAAAATGTTGTGTCCCTCTACCTCTCTCCTTTCTCTTGCTTTTTTCTTTTTATCATCACCTACCAGCTCTTTTAACAATCATTCTCCACCCACTTTCACGTGCTCTCCTCTTCTTTTAAGGCCAAGTTTGGGAAGACTAAGGGTTGATTTGGGATGTTCTAAAAAAGTGTACTTTTTGATTTATTGGCTTATATGGGTTGGGTTTGATGTGATGTGTTAGAGAGGTGATGTGATTTAAATAAGATGATGTGACTCAAATAGGATAGTGACTTTTTAACTTTTTGTATTATTTAGTTTATGCCAAACCAACCCTAAATAAGTGTACTTTTTGTCTTTTTGGACTAAAAAATTGAGGTTAAAAATATAGATGTTTGGGTTAACTTTTTGAATTTTTATGGAAAAATATATAATAAAAAATTGTAAAAATTGGTTTGTAGAGGAAAATTTGAATTGGGAGTTGTGCAGCCGTAATTGTTGACTTTTGGTGAATAGTGTTAACTTTTTAACTTTTTGAGTAACTTTTTGACTTTTTTGACTTATTTGGGACTTCCCAAACTTAGCCTAATTTTCTCCACCACTTTTCAAACCCCCTTCACCGAATTGAGCCACATTCCACCGAATTATTTTCCACCCAAAATTTATCATCACAATGTCCACTATATTCCCCTTGAATCCAGTAAAAACAAAATCCTTTTTCATCCCAAAATCCATTATTCTCATATGACCCTCTCTTTTTCTTTTCTTTATTTTCTTTTTCATTTTTTTGTTTGTTTTTTTAATTATTTTATATAAAAACACCTAAAAATATGTACACACACATAAAATTAGATAAAAATTATAAAATACTACAAATTGATAAAATATTAGTGATATAAAATAATTTGACCAAAATGGATGAGGTTTGGGATTAAAACTCCAATTTGATTTTTCTGCTGAGAAATTTATAAAATGGCATATTTCAATTTTTATCAGCGGGCGGTTAAAACAAAGTGCCCAAGTCTTAGGGCCAGTCAAAATGGGATGTCTACAATAATGTTCAGAGTATTCGGGTCCAATTCATTCGTTTCAATGTCATGTATTCATGTCCAGATTTAGTTTTCACATTTACAGAAATAAATACTCACTTACATATACAGATGAAATGTCCCTAATATTTTCTAAGACATCTAATAGTTCATATGGACTTGTGTGTGCAGTATAACTCGTGCTCTGATACCACTCTATCACGACCCAAATCTGCCCCTATATGTTTAGCATCGTAACCGGCTAATAATCATTGGATTACCAAAGGCCTCTAATCCGAAGATCATAAAATATAAGGGGCTGCGGAAGCAAATATGAAATACAATGTCCATAGAGTTGTGCTGACGTACATGTGATAGAAATTTAAAATTTATATTTATATAAGTAAGATGTTATAGCCACGTCATCATTCATACGTACAGACAACTAAAGTCCAGATTACGCTTAGCAAGGGAATGCAAATAGATCTTAAACATTGATTACAAAAACTTGACCACTTCTCAAAAGGGAACCTCCCCGGAAGGCACGGTGGCTGGCTGTGGCTGGCTGTCTCAAAACTCCCCAAACAGCAGCTTAGGCCTGGTCACGCACCTGTTTACCTACATACAAAATATAAATAGTAAACGGAAGCCCAGTGAATAATAACAGAGTAAAAGGTTTAAATGAATTATGTCCCATATCAGATTCAGAAAAAAAATGTTAGATCAGGAATCATAATTTATGCTTAATCATACATGGTACATCCATTAGCGCTGATAGATCAAATACAGAGTATAAAGGGTCATGCTTGCCAGTTCCATTAAAGAACCTCTAGTACTGGGAACTTGTAAATACTTGAGCTACGGTATTGTTATCCTCAGACGAGGGCCATGAGACCACGGCATTATTACCCCTAGGCAAGGGCCTTGCTCATAAACCATGGTATTGTTACCTCCGAGAAAGAGCCTTGTGCTAAGGATGCCACGAGTACTTTTCAATATATGGACAATCATTCATTGGTTCAGAACATAACATATCAAAAAACAGAGCATTTCTTGTCAAATCATATCATATAGAAAATTACTTAAACGTAAATGTTACTTTACAAAATTATTACTCACAGATGGCTCCAAAGCAAACAGATAAAGCAGACAAATCAGAGAACTTGTGTCGCATGACCTACACAGATACAGAACAAATACGTACTGAATTACACCTGGGATCATTAACTTAATTCTTTCTTATCTTGGTATGTTTTTACTTTTTATCCTCATTATTATGTCTTAACCATAGCTTAGGAATACCTAGAATGCAATGAGAATGCCAAAATGTATTTTGAAACACTTAACAAAATTTGCTGAAAACAGGGCCTTCGCTTGAGTGCAACTTCCTTCACTCGAGTGGAGGCTCAAAGATGTGAGTGGTCGCTCGAGCGCAACTTCGGTCGCTCGAGCACTGCAAAAGTACTGGTTGCTTGATTTTTTCACTTGACGCATGCTCGACAGTCGCTCGAGCGTGAGACTGAAGTCCTCGCTCGAGCACAACTCTTGTCGCTTGAGCGGTCTGCAAAAATGGTAAATTTCTGAAAGTATGCATTTTACACTCGAGCCAACTTTTGGTCGCTCGAGCGAAGGTGCAAAACACAGAATGGTCGTTCGAGCAAAGAGCAAAATTCTGGAATTTGCAGATTGCACTCCCAAGTTCAAAACTCGAATTCAAAGCTATAAATCAAGTTCTTTTGGGCCAAAACTTAAGGAAACTTGTGTAAACTTGTCAAACATCAAGAATTCAAAACCATTTCGCAAAATCAAGACCCAAAAACATGTTAATTGCATGAAATCAAACTTGGAACTCATGCTATGCACATGTATGTAATTTCTTCAAAGTTCAACCTTTCAAAGCATGCTCAAACAATGGAGATTGATGGAAAACATGATTTAGTCTCATGATTAAGTCAAAAACATGACATGCATGAAAGAATTACTTGGAATTAACTTCAAATTCATGAGAATTATGCATGCATGACATATATGGGTCAAATTCCTTCATTTCTAGCTTAATTCTCAAGTTAAACACTTAATCTCTTAAATTCATGCAATACACTCTAATTTCCTTTTTAATTTCACTTGTAAATGAGCTTGAAGTTACAAAATGTGAGTTTAATCCTTACCTAAGATTGATGTTAAGTGTAAAGTTCCAAAGTGTCTTCAATTCATCTATTCTTTCTTTCTTCTTCTTTGATCTCACTTCCTTCTTTCTCTCCATCTCTCTCACGTGTAAGAGTTTAACAAGGTGGAGAAAGATGAGTCTAAGTGGTGTATAGGCCTTATATAGGTTCAACTAATAAAGCTTAATTTACTTGAGTTTAAGATAACTAAGTGGGAACATTTTGTTCTAATTAATTTATTCCGAATCAAATTTCAATTCAACCCACCATAATTTCCTAAAAATTCCAAATAACACATATATCAAGTCAATTTCATGATCAGATGCCAATAAGGCCTTCAATTCTCAAAATAAAATAGAAACACTAACAGATCTTTCTATGATAGACAGGTAGAAACATAAATAATGCAACACACATGCAAGTAATTCAGAATTTCCTCTTAATTATTCATTAGGCATAATTATTCATGGTTTATCGGCTAATCATAGGTCGGGATTGTTACAGTCTCCCCCCTTAAAGAGTTTGGTCCTCTAAACTTGAACTACCTTCATTTTAGAAGAAAATCGGATCCAATGGAAATAGGTTAGGGTATCTTTTCATCATATCTTCTTCAGTCTCCTATGTTGCATAAGTCCCTCCGTGGTTTTGCTAATCCACTTTCACCAATGGGATTTCTTTGTTCTTCAATCTTTTAATTTAGCGATTAACAATCTGTATTGGCCGTTCTTCATAAGTAAAATCCTCTTTCAAAAGCACATGAGTAGGTTCAATTACGTAGAGCAGATCTCTCAAATATTCTCGGAGCATTGGGACATGAAAAACACCGTGCATATTCTCCATAATTGGCAGTAAGGCTACCCGATACGTTACCGAATTGATTTTCTCAAGGATCTCATATGGCCCAACATATCTCGGTGCCAATTTACCTTTCACTCCAAATCGCATTTGCCCTTTCGTAGGAGTCACTTTGATAAATACATGATCCCCGACTTTATATTCCCTATCTTTTCTTCGAACATGTACATAACTTTTTTGGCGGCTTTGTGCAATTTTCAATCTCTGCTGGATCAATTTCACATTTTTAGTTATTTCTTGCACAAGTTCCGATCTCAACAATGGTCTACCTCGGCCTAGCAAATCAGAGAACGACATTTCCTACCATATAAAGCTTCGTAAAGAGCCATGCCAATACTCGAATGGTAGCTGTTGTTATACACAAACTTGGCTAATGGTAAATAGGTCTCCCAATTGCCTTGTAAATCTAGGACACACATTTTGAGCATATCCTCCAAAGTCTGTATTGTTCTTTCCGATTGGCCATCTGTCTGTGGATGATAAGCACTGCTTAGTCTCAGTTCGGTCCCTAAAGCCTGTTGTAAACTCTACTAGAATCTCGAAGTAAACTTGGGATCTCTGTCAGATACAATAGATACTGGCACACCATGTAATCTCACAATTTCGTTAAACATACAAATTAGCCAATTTATCTGCATTATACAAAGATTTGATAGGCAAAAAGTGGGTAAATTTAGTTAAACGGAAAGAGTGAGGTAGTTCAACAATAAAGTCCATTGTAATATGCTCCCATTTCCATTCTGGTATTGGGAGCGGCTGAAGTAGTCTAGCGGGTCATTGATGTTCAACTTTTACTTGTTGGCAATGTAAACATCTGGCTACAAAATCAGCAATGCTTTTCTTCATACCAGGCCACAAAAAATTCTGTTTTAGGTCCTTGTACATTTTCGTAGTACTTAGATGCATATTAAATTTCGAACTGTAAACCTCAGTCATAACACGTTTCCTCAAGTCAGAACAATCCGGTATACAAAGTCTATTATAAAATTTCAACACATTATCATCATACACAAGTCCCAGCCTCAGTTTTGAGTCAAGGTCATTAACAATCGTCTTCAAAAACTCATCATCAAGCTGTTTCTCTTTGATTTCTTCAATGATTGAAGGTTAAGCGGAAATGGTGGCTAAAATCCCACATTGTTCACGCAGTATAATTTCGATTATGTCTCTTTCCAAGTCACATAATAGCTCTTTTTGACCGATGAGCAAACATGGCACATTGATAATGGATTTTCGGCTCAAAGCATCTGCAACGGTATTAGCTTTCCCCAGATGGTACAAGATCTACAAATCATAGTCTTTTATTAATTCAAATTATCTTTTCTGTCTCATATTTAGTTCTTTTTTCGTGAAAACATTTTTAGACTTTTATGGTCAGTGTACACTTCGCAAATCACACCATACAGGTAGTGTCGCCAAATTTTCAATGCAAAGTCGTAAGTCGGATAGTTTTTTTCATGTGGGCGAAGTTGCCGAGAAACATAAGCAATGACTCTTCTGTTTTGCATTAATACACATCCCAAGCCCTTGTACGAAAGCGTCACTATAAATTTGAAACCCATTAGTAACATTAGGAAAGGTCAAAATTGGTGCAGTTACTAATCTAGTCTTTAACTCTTGGAAGGCAGATTGCCTTTAATCAGTCTAATCAAATGGTGTAGTTTTTTGTGTTAATTGAATGAGTGAAAAAGCAAGCTTGGAGAAATCTTTCACAAATCTACGATAATAGCCTGTAAACCCTAGAAAATTTCGAACTTCTGATACCTTGGTTGGTCTAGGCCAGTCCATAATAGCTTCAATTTTCTATGGGTCAATAGAGATACCATCCTTGTTGATTACATGCCCCAAAAATGCTACACTATCAAGCCAGAATTCACATTTGGACAGTTTTGCATACAATTTCTTTTCTCTCAGAATCTGTAAGGCAATTCTCATATGATTGTCATGTTCTTCCTTGCTTTTGGAGTAAATCAGAATATCATCAATAAATATAACTATGAATTCATCAAGAAATTGTTTGAAAACCCTATTCATTAGGTCCATAAAAGCCGCAGGTGCATTTATTATCCCAAATGGCATTTCTAAAAGTTCATAGTGTCCGTATCTAGTTCGGAAAGCGGTTTTCTCAATGTCTTCTGTCTTAACCTTCAATTGATGATAGCCCAATCTAAGGTCGATTTTGGAAAATACTTGGGCTCCTTAGAGTTGGTCAAACAAATCATTTATTCGAGGCAAAGGATATTTATTCTTGATAGTTACTTTATTCAATTCCCGGTAATCTATACATAACCTCAAAGACCCATTTTTCTTCTTAACAAACAAAACTGGAGCACCCCAAGGTGAAGTGCTCGGGTGGATGAATTTCTTGTCTAATAGTTCTTGAAGTTGGATTTTTAATTCTCTCAATTCTGAGGTTGACATTGACATTGACATTCTGTAATGGGTTTTAGAAATTGGTTGTGTCCTGGATATTACATCAATAGTGAATTCAAGTTCCCTATCAATTTACTCCTTAGGTAGGTCATTAGGAAATACATCAGGAAATTCACGGACTACGGGAATAGTTTCTACATTAACACTATTCGAAGATACAGTTAATACATAACACAAGTAGCCCCGACAACCTTTTCTTTACAACTTCCTGACTTTCATAAATGAGATCAAGTATGGTAGAGGAACTACCCCATTCCTAGTAAACACAAACTCAGGTAATCTAGGTGGATGAACTACAACAGACTTATTCACATAGTCAATAGTTACACAATACTTCGTTAACCAGTTTATACCCAATATGAAGTCAAAATGATTAATACCCAAATGTAGCAAATCAATATCACCAATTATTATATCACATACTGGATAAAAATAAGCACATATCATAGAACTCCTAGATGGTTTAGATATAGATAGTAGATAATTCAATGGTTCTAAGGGTCGAGGTAATTTCTGAGAAAATGCATGCGACATAAAAGAATGCGTAGAACCAGAATCTATCAACACATAGGCACGTTGAGCACAAATAGGGATATACCTAATAGCATTGACTCGGTGTTCTGTACATCACTAGGTACTAATGTAAACACTTGGCCTTGTCTCAGGGTTTCTCTCTCAGTATTGGTTTTCACATTTGTTCTTGGTGCAGGGGTGGATCCAGCTGAACTTGTCGCAGGATGGGTAGCATTGTCGAATCTCATCGGACAATCTCTAATCATGTGGCTAGTCTTGCCACATTGAAAACAAGCGCCAGATGCACGATGATATGTGTCTTTATACTTTCTTCAATACTCTGAACACACTAGCATAGACTCACTACTTTGGCTTGAACTGCTTGAGGATCTAGTATTTTGCTTTTTGTTAGCAAAGGATGAACGACCCTTCTGAAAATTGGTTCCAGGTCTTTTACTTCTCTATTCTATTGTTGGCCCTTTGGCTTGTTTCATTGCCGCCAGGGTGGCCTTTTTTATCAAATGCTCTAACTAGTACCTTCACATATGTAGTTAATTTCAAGACACCTACTCGGTCAAATAAATCCAAATCTAAACCTCCTTCAAATTTTTGAGCCTTTTTGTAATCTGTGTCGACCATATAAGGAGCAAATCTAGCCAACTTAGTAAACTTAGCCTCATATTCGGCTACGGATATCTTGTATTGCTTGAGTTCTTGAAATTCTGACACTTTACGGTCATTGAAGCATTGGGGAAAATATTTCTCATAAAATATTACTTTAAACTGGTTCTATGTTATAGTCCTACATATATCTCGGACAAGCATTCACCGTCGCCTAGCTTTTTTCTTTAAAGTATAGGTGGCCAATAGAACTTTCTAAATTTCCAAACACGGAAACACCTCAAATATCTTTTCAATTTCTGGCAACTATGTTTCAGCCTTCAATGGCTTAATACCACCCAAAAAGATTGGCGGTTTCATTTTGTTGAACTTCTGTGTCAGTGAAATCATATCTGTGTTTTTCGGCTCAACTTGCACTGGTAGTTAGGGGGGTAAAGGTTGTTGCCTCTGTTGCTGCGTCATTGCTTCAGTCAAACCTGCAAGTATTTGTTCTATTTGGCTCATTCGGGTCTCAAAAGATCCAATTGTATCATCACTTTGTATGTTTTCCATTTGCTATAGGTAAACAGAGCACTTATAAACATAGACAAATAGTTCATTTCATAATGTTCAGAGTATTCAGGTCCAATTTATTCGTTTCAATGTCATGTATTCATGTCCAAATTTAGTTTTCACATTTACAGAAATAAATACTCATTTACATATGCAGATGAAATGTCCCTAATCTTTTCTAGGACATCTAATAGCTTATATGGACTTGTGTGTGCGGTATAACTCATGCTTTGATACCACTCTGTCACGACCCAAATCCGCTCCTATAGGTTTAATATCATAACTGGCTAGTAATCTTTGGATTACCAAAGGCCTCTAATCTAAAGATCATAAAATATAAGAGGCTGCAGAAACAAATATGAAATACAATGTCCATAGAGCTATGCTGACATACATGAGATAGAAATTTAAAACTTATATTTATATAAGTAAGACGTCATAGCCACATCATCATCCATACGTACAGACAACTAAAGTCCAAATTGCGCTTAGCAAGGAAATACAAAAAAATCTTAAACATTGATTACAAAAACTTGACCACTTCTTAAAAAGGAACCTCCCTGGAAGGCATGGTGGCTGGCTGACCCAAAACTTTCTAGGCAGCAGCTTAGGCCTGGTCACATGCTTGGTCACCTACATACATAATATAAATAGTGAACGGAAGCCTAGTGAATAATAACAGAGTAAAGGGTTTAAATGAATGATGTCTCATATCAGATTCAGAAACAGATGTTAGATCAAGAATTAGAATTTATGCTTAATCATACATAGTACATCTATTAGTGCTAACAGATCAAATACAGAGTATAAAAGGGTCATGCTTGCTAGTTCCATTAAATACTTGAGCTACAGTATTGTTACCCTCAGGCAAGGGCCATGAGACCACGATATTATTACCCCCGAGCAAGGGCCTTGCTCATAAACCACAGTATTGTTACCTCCGGGAAAGGGCCTTGTACTAAGGATGCCACGAGTACTTTTCAATATATGGACAATTATTCATTGGTTCAGAACATAACATACCAAAAAAACAGAGCATTTCTTGTCAAATCATATCATATACAAAATTATTTAAACGTAAACATTACTTTACAAAGTTATTACTTACAGATGGCTCCAAAGCAAACAGATAGAGCAGACAAATCAGAGAACTTGCGGCGCATGACCTACACAGATACAGAACGAATATGTACTGAATTACACACCCGGGATCATTACCTTAATTCTTTCTTATCTTGGTATGTTTTTACTTTTTATTCTCATTATTATATCTTAACTATGGCCTATGAATACCTAGGATGCAATGAGGATGCCAAAATGCATTTTGAAACACTTAACAAAATTTGCTGAAAATAAGGCATTCGCTCGAGCGCAACTTCCTTTGCTCGAGTGGAAGCTCAAAGATGTGAGTGGTCGCTCGAGCACAACTTCGGTCACTTGAGCACTGCAAAAGTACTGGTTGTTTGATTTTTCCGATCGACGGTCGCTCTAGTGTGAGACTGAAGTCCTCGCTCGAGTGCAACTCTCGTCGCTCGAGTGGTCTGCAAAAATGGTGAACTTCTAGGAGTATGCATTTTATGCTCAAGCCAACTTTTGGTCGCTCGAGTGAAAGTGCAAAACACAGAGTAGTCGCTTGAGCAAAGAGCAAAATTCTGAAATTTTCAAATTGCACTCCCAAGTTCAAAACTCAAACTCAAAGTCACAAATCAAGTTCTTTTAGGCCAAGACTTAAGGAAACTTGTGTAAACTTGTCAAACATCAAGAATTCAAAACCATTTTGCAAAATCAAGGCCTCAAAAGCATGCCAATTGTGTAAAATCAAACTTGGAATTCATGCTATGCACATATATGTAATTTCTTCAAATTCAACCTTTCAAAGCATGCTCAAACAAGGGAGATTGATGGAAAACATGATGAAGTCTCATGATTAAGTCAAAAACATGACATGCATGAAAGAATTACTTGGAATCAACTTCAAATTCATGAGAATTACGCATGCATAACATGTATAGGTCAAATTCCTTCATTTCTAGCTCAATTATCAAGTTAAACACTTAATCTCTTAAATTCATGCAATACACTCTAATTTACTTTTAAATCTCACATGTAAATGAGCTTAAAGTTACAAAATGGGAGTTGAATCCTTACCTAAGGTTGATGTTATGTGTAAGGTTCCAAAGTGTCTTCAACTCACCAATTCTTTCTTTCCTTTTCTTTGATCTCATTTCATTTTTTCTCTTCCTTTCTCTCATGTGTAAGAGCTCAACAAAGTGGAGAAAGATGAGTCTAAGTGGTGTATAGGCCTTATATGTGTTTAACTAATGAAGCTTAATTAACTTTAGTTTAAAATAACTAAGTGGGACCAATTTGTTCTAATTAATTTGTTCCAAATTGAATTTCAATTCAACCCACCGTAATTTCCTAAAAATTCCAAATAACACATATATCAAATCAATTTTGTGATCGGATGCCGATAGGGCCTTCAATTCGCAAAATAAAACAGAAACACTAACAGATCTTTTTACGATAGACAAATAAAAACACAAATCATGCAACACACATGCAAGTAATTTAGAATTTCCTTTTAATTATTCATCAAGCATAATTATTCATGGTTTATCGGCTAATCATAGCTCAAAGTTTTTATAGTTACATTTGGGAAAAATACATTAATGAGTTTTTTTTTTTGGAATATTATGTTATTACGTTTGAGACTAGTATACTAAAAAGTTTTTTAGTGTGTGATATTGGAGTGTTACATTTAAAAAAAAGTACATTAATGAGTTTTTGTATGTTACATTGATTAGAGTGTTACGTTTGAGAAAAGTACACTATGGAATTTTTGTGTGTTACATTGATTGAAGTGTTACGTTTGGAAAAATTATACAAAAGAGCTTCTTTTTTTTTTTAAATGTCATGTTGTTATATTCGAGAAAAATACACTAAGGAATTTGTTAGTATGTTATATTAGAGTGTTACGTTTTTTGAGTGTTACATTGAAGTGTTTTATTTGAAAAAAGTACATTAATGAGTTTTTTTTGAAGTGTTACGTTAGTGATTTCAACATTATGAAAAAAATTCATATTTGCCCCTCAACACATAGCACACACATTTATACTTGACATTTTATGTAATTCACACTAAAATGAGACCTTTGGGTCTATAAGAAAAAAAAGAAGGACAAAACAATTCATAAGATCACTATTTAGGATTTATTGGCGATTCACCCAAATGGTCCATAAATTCAATTTTGGATTTTCTTTGCCTAAAAGATCTACACTTCAAAATACTTTATCCATAAGGACAAACTCTTACAAAATGACTAAACTACTTAAGTGTGTGTGTATATATATATATATATATTGGAGTTGTTTGGAATGGGTTATTTGGCTAATATAGTCAATAAAGACAAAAAATTAAATCATAATCATTTCACTCTCTCTCACAATCATCAAATTAATTACAAAAAAAATTCAACTATCTTCCCAAACTCAACTTTTTAGCTAGGTTAAAATAGCCAAACAAACAACTAAAATAGCCAAATTCTCAAACAAGGCTTAACCAAATGAAACCAAAACATTTCTCTCTCCGCTCTCTTCCATCGTCTCTTTCTCTGTTCTCATCATCTCTCTTCTCCGTCATTGTCGCCATCTCTCCTCTTGTTTATTTGCTCTCTCTTTCTATTTCTTTATTATCTGTCCAATCTCAACTCATCGAAGAGAGACAACATCTTCGATGGGTACATCGTCGTCATCGCTACTACTATTACGTAGACGGCGACGATTCTTATTCGATCTCTCATTCTCAATCTCCTCTATCACCCTTACATCCACCACACCACCACATCCTCATCTTCCTAAGTTGGTGGCTCCGCCGAATCCGAGAATATCTGACTACCAGATCTAGATTTGTTGACTCTTAGTGCAATCAATCAACACAACTAGATTTGTTGACTCTTACGCTATGTTTGGTTGAGGGATTTGGAAAGGAAAAGGGAAAGGGAAAAGGGGTGTGAAATTAGGTGAAATATAGATATATTTTATTCATATTTCATCTACCTTTTTCAAATTCATTTTCAAATTCCCTAACTAAACACAACATTAGTGCAATCAATCAACACAACCAGATCTGTTAACTCTTAGATCTCTCTCTGTATATATATGTATATTTATGTCATGTTGTGTATGTAAATATGTGTAAGTTTCAGTTAGTAGTGTGCCTGCTACTTCTTTACTTGGTAGCTTTGCCTTCTGCTCAAGGATCTGCCAACACCACCAGAACTTGTGTGGAAGACCTCAAATAGTCAAAAAAAAGAAAAAAAAAAAGAAAAAAAAATAAACACATAAAAAAAAATCAAACAGATAAATTAAGTAGTAAAATTAAAAATAAAATATTTTTCAAAATAAATAAAAAGATTTCTAATCAAACTATTTTACAAAAAAAGACATCTTACCAATAAAAAAATATTTATGAGACCTAATATTTTATATTCAATAATTTTCTCAAAAAAATAAAATAAAAAATGGCTAGGATAAACATGACCACCAGACTCCAGTCAACAAAACAATAGATGGAGAAGTCATTGGTGGGGTTACTCGCACCCAATAATTATTTCCAGTTGGAAACGTGAAGGTATCAGCAGACAGAACTCGGGGTCCATTGTGCAATTCCAGAACAAAAAAAAGCTACCTGGTTATCGTCATATCTAAGGCCCCTCCCAACCCAACCCAACCCAACCCAACCCCTCTTTTCCTTCCCTGAACCCTCCGAAGAACCAGATATCTATATCTATATCTAAATAAGTTGGAGGGTTTGGATACCGATCATCAAACAATCATTACCAACGATGGTGATCGTATCTCTAATTTGAGTCTCGGCTCTAAAATGCGCGGGGGTCGCTCTCCACCCAATAATCCCTACCGTTGATTTTGGTGGGGTTTGCTTCGTCGGGTCCCGATTCGGTCTCTCAAGATCACTCGATGCCTCATCATCAAATGGCGGTTAGGGTTTGGGGGGTTCTCTCGGTGGTGCTGCTGGTGGTGGTTTTCGGGAGGCTAACGTGCGCCGAACCCGTAAGGGTTCCGTCGTCTTCCGTCTGTTCCGTGAACTCGGTTGCGAACTCGGTATTTGGATTTCAAGATTTGATCTGTCCGTTAAATGGGGATGAATCTATTCATTCTAATATTGCCGCTGTTGCTGTTACGGAGGTATATGAAATTATGTATTTCCCCAACAAAATAAATTTGTCTGTTTTTTTCTTTTTGGGGGGGATTAATTGACTTCGATGTTTTATTCTCTGTTCTTTCTGCTGTTTTTTATGGAATGATTGTTTTGCCTTGAAATGTTAAGTATGATTGCAGGATTATGCTTTTGGGTTTGTTATTATTATGAGTTCATTTCCAATTGCTGTGACAACTGATTATGTTTTTATAGTTTATTAACACATGGGTATGCAGAAAGATTGCTCTTTGGATTGACAGGTTTAGGGATAGTTAGAATAGCACCCTAGGAAGCATAGATACGGATACGAGATACGGATACGACGACACTACAAAACCTTAAACAATAGGAAACCGGTACGGTTAGGATATGTTTGTGAAAAATATATTTTTTAAAATTATTAATAGTGAGTTACACATAAGCTAAAGAGCGTTGAGAAACCACAATGTAATTTTATAATGTAAAATACTAACCTTTAAGAATTTTGTATTAATTTAAGTTAGTAGCTTGGTTACTTTTTAAATTTTTAATAGGCCTTACAAATATTTCATTTCAATATCGAGTTTAATATATTTATATTACAATAATAGATTCCTTTGACACTAGTGAAAAATATTGTATTCAAATTTACTTGCTTATTTATTTATTGATATTTAATTTTACCATTGTTATATTCTCTTTTTAATTCTTACTTTTTATATAGTTATAGGGGATATGCATGAAATAATTAGAATATATCA
The DNA here is from genome assembly GCA_025200525.1 of Camellia lanceoleosa. Taxonomy (NCBI): domain Eukaryota; kingdom Viridiplantae; phylum Streptophyta; class Magnoliopsida; order Ericales; family Theaceae; genus Camellia; species Camellia lanceoleosa. The sequence goes on along the minus strand of CM045761.1, from coordinate 166,455,405 downwards.
ATTTGATAAATTCTATTATTTAACTCACTATGCGCTTCTTATCGAAGAACTTAACAAAGTATTAGAAAAATATTCTTATATTTATACTTGCAATTATATTATATTATATTACATTACTATGTAAGAAATGTTACAATTCTAACTTCATAAAACAAGTAAACATAACTTGGAGTATCAGATACTTCAAAATTAAGTATCCGATACTCCAAAATTAATGAAAAAATAATTAAGTATCCGATACTTTTAATAAGTATCCGATATGTATCTGTGACTATCCAAGGAGTATCAGTATCCGATACGAATACGTCGCCCAAGTGTTTTGAAAAGCGCGCCTAAACGCGTGCCTAAGCTCAAGGCGAGGGGAGGCGACATAGAGAAGGCGCAGCTAAGGCGATGAGGCGTGCGCTTTTTTCTGAGGCTCGAGGCGTGCGCTTTTGGCACTTTGCGTTTCTTCTACTGCTACAGCCCATCTGGTTTTGGTGTGAATACTTACATGGAATAACTTTTCATTTACAATATCAAATGATCAAAACGTGGGTCAAAAGAGCAGGAAAAAAAAAAAAAAAAACCCCTAGTGGAGAAGAAGAAGACAACGACGAAGGGCCACGATTGCTCTCTCGCTCACGATTTTGCTCTCTCTCTGTCGCCTTCTCTCTTGCGATTGCAATCGCAATCGCGATCTCTCTCTCTCTCTCTCGCTCGCTTCTGTCTCTTCCTCTTTTATTTTCTTGATTCATATATATATAATATTATATAATACCTACAATACCTATTACATAATATATAATATACTTATAGATAATATATAAAATATAATATATATTTATACATAGTAATAAAAAAAATAAACACATGTATATAAAATAAAATAAAAAAATTAATTGAAACACATTATTTAAAAAATATAATAAATAAATAAAATAATATATATATTAAAAAAATTAATTATTTTTTTTTCTTCTCCTCTTCTCTTCTTATTAAAAAAATTAATAATATATATATTAAATATTTGCTTATGTTGAAAATTGTACTATATTTATATTTTGTTTAACTTTTATAACTTGCGCCTCGCCTCGCCTCGCCTCTCCCCTCGGCGCTTAGGCTCCAGGTGACCTTGGCGCCTCGATGCACCTAGAGCTTTTTAAAACACTACGTCACCCTATTTGAAGTATCCGTACTTCATAGATAGCACCCTTTTGGGAATTTACTGAAATCGAGAATCATTTGTCCTCTTCTTAACGTGTGAAGGTTTTGATTTATTTATTTATTTATTTATTGGTTTGCACTAGGTGGGATGTTAACCGGTTAGTAAGTTAGGTTAGCACGCTGACAAAACTAAATTTTCTTGCTTGAGAAACTCCAAAGTTTTGTAACAAAGGACATCATGTTGCTTAAGATGCTTAAGCTAATCTATTTCCCAAACTAAAGCTATAATGTCTTTGTCAATATAAGTAGTGGTAACCGGTAAACTGAATTTAAACAAGTCAAGAAAAATGCTTTTTCAGGATGTCTTATTTGAGGAGGGTCTTTGAATGGTATCTTTTATCAAAAGTTGATTGGAGAATGGGATGGAGATTTTCATAGGATAGGGATCTGATGTCCCATGGCCACACCCAAAATACCCTTCTTTGCTTGAACAATTGACTAGGGATGGCAATTTGATCCACTTATTGGATTACCCACCTCACCACATCTTCATCTTCAAGTCATATGGTTATATAGTTTGAAAACATGCTTTGAGCAATGTATATGCATATTAATGTAGAACTCTATGCATTAATACACATTTTGTCTTGTTTCTTTGTGATTGCGCTTTTGAATTTATATAAACATTGATGTAGAAAGCTATGCATTAATACACATTTTGTGTTGTTTGTTTGTGATTGTGTTTTGGAAGCAAGAAATTTGTCTACGTTTGATTGATATGTGTGTATGTATAACTCTAACTCGTTGGAATTGTACGGTTCACGATTCGATTCATACAACTAGATACGATTTTTAACAAAAATGATTCGAATCATGTTGTTGAATTGGAAATTGAGTGAATCCCACTATTCACTATGATTTATTACGATTCACTGCTATTCATTTGTATTTTGTGTTTTTGCTTACATAATGCATGAAACAATATCGTTTTCCCCAAACTATCAAGATATATAGAAGAGATCAATTAGTTATATTGATTTACATGAGTTTATATGTATAATGTATATATACATATAAATTTTAGTTATATTGATATTTACATCATTTTAAACACTACGAATGAATTTTTATATGTATATAAATATATACAATGTGGGGGTCGAGAAGATGATTACCAAGAACGGCAAATAGAGTACATCTATGCGTATTTGAGATGGGCCGAATAAATCGAAGCCCATCAGACGTTGGGCCGTTGCCGAATATACACAGTAATATGGAGAGTACGCCGAGTAAAGGGTACCTGAGCCATAAGGTTGAGCCGAGTGTATCGGGAAAGTTGGCTTCACCAGGTCAGACGAATTTGGATTGTCCTTTCTTTTAATAAAAATATGATAGGGAGATGGACCCTGACAGAGTAATGATGGAGGGCTAGGATACATAGAGAAAATATCAAGAAGAATAACGATATAAAAGGAGGAAGGAAGCCCAAGCAGGAGGTATATGCTAAGAACCTTGAACTTCAAGAAACCAAAAAAAACACCAATGTTTTTACAGAGACTAACTTATCCGTCGGAGTGCAAATTCCTGTAAGGAGGTCTCTAAATTTTGACCCGCTAACCCCATTTTAGCCTTCAACATCCGTAGAGGATGCCATGCAAACATTGATGACTCGGATGCAATGTAGTGAAAAGCATTTCGAAGACATGGCAGTAGAAAACGAGCACCTGCTTCAGGAGTTGGCAAAGTCCCAACAATTGCCACCTCCCCGCAAGTGTGGTCGATCGCCAAGAGTTCAGAAGAGGCAATGCACGAAGAGCCATCATCTAAGCTTTCAAATTCAGAGCGCTCTTATGCTCGGCACGAAGAGCTATCATCTAAGCCTCTGAATTTGGAGCGCTCTGCGTGCTCGACACGGAAAGCCAGTAGTAAAGCCTACGAATTCGGAGCACACTTCGTGCTTGGCACGAAGAGTCATCAATAAAGCCTCCGAATTCGGAATGTTCTTTGTGCTCGGCACGAATCTAAGCTTTTGAATTTGGAGTACCCTTCATACTCGGCTCGAAGGGCCATTAAGCCTTTGAATTCGGAGCATCATGTCATGTAAAGCATTATTTTCCAGCAAGATTTGGAGACATAACTAGCTTGGCGAAGGTAAACAAATGAAATTAACATTTTTATTAAATAAAAACATCATGACATTCACATTACATTTTAGGAACATTGTTTTTTTCTAAGGCCGATTGACATCCTAATTACATGGATAAACCCAAAGAATTAAACTATTTATTATGCCGGTTAACTCTGCTCAGGATTCACAGCCTCCTCATCGTCTGTTTTTTTGGCGTCATAGGCTTCAAACGACATTATATAGCTCTGATTGAGCGGTGAAGCAGAATCCACACTTGCCGTTTGGAGAGCTTTTTCCACCCATGTTTGAACCCCCAATTTTCGCATCGACAGATGTTATCAGCTAATTGTTCCCTTGTTTTCTCAATGCCGACCTTCCTTCCCTCAAAGAAGCCCTTGTTGTAGGCTCAGCTCTCTATTACTTCCCTAACAAAGATATTAGCCATATCTTGGTCGGCTATTGCTCGGTCCATGAGGCGTTGGGTTACTTTGTTCATGGACTTCGTTGTCCCCGCCGCCCTGAGCTCGGCTATCTTGGCCTTTCGAGCCTCATTCTTAGCCCGCTCTTCAACTTCTCTCAGTCGGCTCTCTAAGTTTCGAATTTGCCCATCTTTATGTTCAATTTCTTTTCAGCGGCGCGAAGGCACATACTAACTTTGTATGCGTTGTACATTCCTTTGACAGCCTTGTGAACTCCTTTCTTGAAGACCTCGTAGTCGCCTCTGTTGGTCATTGACAGCTGCACTTCGGGGGGAAAGATCTGCCGTGTGAATTCAACCACCACATTTGGATCTTGGACAATTTAGTTGGCTTCAGTTATGGGTTTGTTCCTAATAAAAACGGAGAAATTCAATGGACGTGGCGGTTTACTCGGCTCATTTCGCACTGAGCCATGAGCACCAGTCGTTCTGTGATCTCCTTTCCTTCAGGTTCCACCTTTGGGTGACCTGCTTCGTTCATCCCTTCTGGGCGATCCGCTAGGTCGCTTGGGCGATCGACACTTGTTTAGCCCCTCCGATTCACTGGTGTTTCTAGCACAGAATCGCTTGGTGCTTGATGACTCATCTCTGAGTCCAAATCTGCTAGCGTTTTCCCCTCCCCTCTGCTGTTGAAAAACAATTTGCTTGAAATACACGCACTTCTAAGTTTCGTTGGAGGTGACTCTCCCCACCATGATCTATGCTTCACTAGTGATGAAGTTTGAGGTCACTTCTCCTACAACGAGCACACTAAGTGGACTTTCCCTATTGGAAGCACGAATCGTCACTTCGAAATGGCAATCCTCCTACAGCAAGTATACTAATTATAAGAGGATACACTTTCAATAAACAGCTTTAAATTACCCACAAAGGCGCCACTCCCCATACCACTTGAACGATCCCACGCGTCATCTGTCCCTTTAATCGTTAGCGAACGCGCTGCTGATCGCCTTCCACTCATTCGGCTTACTGATTGCCCTCGTTCTTAACCAGGACAAGAGCAAATATATGAATCTATTCGGTGCACACATTGCCCCGCTTGTAACTTGGTTGGATGCATTGTACTAATTTCATCTTCCTTCGTTACCAACCGGGGCAGGGGCAAATATATGAATCTATTTGGCGCACACATTGCCCCACTTATAACTTGGTAGGATGCATTGCGCTGGGCAGGGGCAAATATATGAATCTATTCGGCGCACACATTGCCCCGCTTGTAACTCGGTAGGATGCATTTCACCGATTTCTTCTGCCTTTGTTCCTAACCGGGGCAGAGGCAGATATATGAATCTATTCGGCATGGGATATACCTCGACTGATGCGAGTATGTTTGATTGGCTATGTGGTGGTGCACATATTTGGTTGATTAAAAGTGCACGAACAGATTTATGCCGATTAAGCGAGTATCGATTTGGAACAAATTGAAATATAATGATACAAAAAGAAATTTTGATGCACAGTAGAATGTTTTCATTTATAAACTGACTTGATACATAAGTTGGTCACTTTACATATGAAAAGGACCCTAGTACATCAATTCTTAAAAAAAAAAAAAAAACAAAACAAACAAATAAAAAGACTATTACAATTGAAACCTAGTTTAAACCGTTCGGTATTAGATATACTCCTCTAGGTCTGACTCCAGCGGCTCCACCTTTTCTTGCTCAAAAGGAATCGGCACGTCCAATGTCACTTGTATGATGACCAATACCTTGAGCCAACCATGTTTGACGCCTCGATTCTTAAACTTCAGGGCCTTGTCGGCATACTTCTCCATAGCCGACAACTCCCTATCTCTAAATGCTTTGGCTAGCACCGTTTGCGCCTCCTCCGTCGTCCTTAAGCTTTTCTAGGTCTGCCTTTGCTTCTTTCAAAGTGGCATTCGAAAGATTTTCCCTTTCTTCGGTAGCACGACGAAGCAAGTCGACGTGTTTCGTTTTTTACTCTTCGGTGTTGGCCCTCAGATGCTTCTCATTAGCCTTTCTCGCTTCAGCTTTAGCTTTTTGCGCCGCTATGGCCAATTCGGCAGTTGCTCGGCCATCACTTCTCCTTTAAGCTAGTTGATCAACTCGACGGCGTCATGGTGGTGATGGCTAATCTCCACAATCCGCTTAGGTGCCTGCAAAAGAGAATGCTTATATTAAGAAAACAATGAGGTTCTATCGACTTATATGTTTGTTGAAATCAACTCACCAGAATAGCTAATTGTGTGGCCATAGCGATTAAGATGACATCTGGCTCGATGCGAAATGTTACCTTGTCTAAAGGCAACGTGATGGTTGTAGCCACACTTAGTGCAACGGCAGGCTCCTTTACCATTGATGTGCTCGTGGAGAGGAGCAACCCCTTAATCTTTGGTTGAAAACGGCGCCGCCAGATCTAAAGCGGGTGAAGCCCTTGGTCTTTTCTCAATCAGCCACTCGACCGACTGAGTGGACTCGGCGGGGTGCTTCTCAGCCCTTTGTTCGGCCACCGTTTCTTCGATAAGGGCTCAGGAGTTGGCTGTGCCGACTCCGTAGGAATGGGGGGAGCAGTGATCTCTTCGAACTGGGTTGCCGTCGACAGGGGGATCTCTTGACTGTGTCTAGTGGCTCCCGTCTTCCTCCTTGCTGCCATCCTCTCTGCATTTCTCTTCTTAGCAAATTGGGCGAGCGAAAGGGACTTACTTGCCATATCTTCGACTCTGGACCCAGCTAGGTCGTCCAAATCAAAAAATATATCAGCTTATTCATGAGCTCCTTCCAAATCAGCTCGAGCAGGAGACAACACTAATTCCAAATGCTGTTGGTTGGATTCTTCGTTTTCGGCGATCTCAACGGCCGAATCAATGCCCTGCTATGCTTGCTCGGCGCCTTTGTTATCCGTGCCATCACTTCGTTCGATACCTTGATTGGCTTCTTCAGTGCTTGTTTCGCTACTTTCATTGTCTGCTACTTCAATGGTTCCTACATTCCTCAAATTGACGAAACTTTCAAAAGCCAAAGCTGTCAGCTATTGTTCTCCTTCAGGAATGGAAATGTGATCAATTGCAGCAAAAGTAGAATAAGATAGGTTGTATCTAAGAAGAATATGTGCAGCATGACCACATACTTAGAGTAGTCTTGACTTGGGCCAAGACGGCTTCATCCTCTGAAGTGATCGGCTTCTTCAGATCGTTACCTGCGAGGAAGCAAAGTTGTTAATACATTTAAGAGCCGAATAGAATTGAAAGCGATTGTTGACTTACTCAGCCACCTGGTTTCCCTTTTTGCCTAGGAATTGAGTTCGAACGGTCTTCCTTTGCGCCGAATGCGCAATTTCCACTCACTAGGACCATGACATCATCCACCCTCTTGCCTGAGCTGGCAAGCATGGTCACTAGCTAATGATCAGTGTCCTTGGCCCTAAGGAAGAATCGTCCTAGCCGCCCATATGATTTGGCAAGGGCGTAGTAATGCCGAATAGCAGGGATACCCAGATTAATTCGCAATCGGCAGTTGAGTGCCGCCTTCAACAATGGCTAGCAACAGAAACACTATGGTATCAGTGTTCGTCCTCTCTATATCCACCATTGTGTGTGCAACGAGCTCTATTTGAACATCGTCGGGAATAGAATCATGGCAGTGAAAAACGGCAACTTTACTCTCAGAGAGCAAGGCTTTTAGATAGTTTGCCATGAAAATGTTGAAGGATGGACAGATCGAAGGCAAAAAGGTGGACTGGTGGTAGAGCGAAGTTGAAAATTCAAAAAAAAAAAAATAAACACAAGAAAGATGAAGAAGGAGGTTCAGAAGATTTACAAGATCAAAACGAGGAATGTCTAAGCAATGAGGGCTGCCACAATTGTAATTAAGTGGTAGAAATTGAAGGGGTGAAGGAATGAAGTCTTTTCGGAAGTAAAGGGGTAGAGGCGGCGGATTTTTTGAATCGCAATAAATAAAGAGCTAGGAGACAAACAAGGGACGAGAAGCTTTACGTATCCCCCATTGGGTCCCATCCATTATGTTAGGTGTGATAGTGTGTCTACTACGCGCTCGCATTTCTAGGCAAAAATTATGATTAGTGCAATACATCCGTACAAAGTCAGCCTAGCAGGAGCTGAGCATGAAGCCCACTCGGCATATGAGTTGATCCGGTGCACGGGGGGCAATTGTGGGGGCCGAGAAGATGATTACCAAGAATGGCAAACAGAGTACATCCAAGCCCATTTGAGATGAGCCGGATAAAACCCAAGCCCATAAGATGTTGGGCCATTGTCGAATATATACAGCAATATAGAGAGTATGTCGAGTATAGGGTACCTGAGCCATAAGGTTGAGCTGAGTGTATCGGGAAAGTCAGCTTCACCAGGTCAGACGAATTCGGATTGTCCTTTCTTGATAAAATCTTTTAATAAAAATATGATAGGGAGATGGCCTTAACAGAGTAATGATGGAGGGCTAGGCTACATAGAGAAAATATCAAGAAGAATAACGATATAAAAGGAGAAGGGAAGCCCAAGAAGGAGGTGTGTGCTAAGAACCTTGAACTTCACGAAATTAAAAAAAACACCAATGTTTCTACAGAGACTAACTTGTCCATCACTAATTCCGGCACCACCGTCTGGAGTTTTATTTCTATTTCAGGTGACAGCTGAGAGGATTATCCAAAGGCTTGTTTGAATTGAAGGAGTATTTCATATCTACCTCCACACATAAAATTATATGTTATATTAAATTAAACGAATCTTATGATTCACGATTCACTATTTTAGCAAAATGATTCACGATTTGATTCGCGATTTGACAACTATAATTTTTTTATGATTTCTCGGGGATAGTTTGGACAGGATAGTGTGGGACATGAAGAAGCCAATGGGTTTGGGGTCATTGGCATCAAGATTCAAGAGTGGGGGAAGGATTTCTTTGGTAGGGTGAAGTCAGTAGGGGGTTCGTGGTCCATACCCACCCCACCCTGCCCCCATTGTGATCCTTACTCGAGATGGATAATTTGAGGAGGAGGCAAGTTTTTGCTTGAATGGTGCTACATTTGTAGAGACATTTCAATAAATTTTTGATGTATACATGTCTTATTACAATGCTCAATTGCTCGGGAGGTGTGTATTATGATATTTATGAAGTTTTGGAGTGGCATTGATGATGCCTTGATCAATTGAGGAGCAGTTTTCTTCGTGGTACAAGGAATGGGATGCCCTGAAGGTAGATTGTGGAAGGCTTGGGAAACTCTTCCTCATTGCATGTGTGTTGAGAGGAAACTGAGATCAAAATTTAGAGAGTTACAGTTTTAAAGTCTTCTTTTTATTTTTGGCTTAGAAAGACTTTCCTTTACTTTGTGTTTTTTTTGTATACAGGGTTGTGCCCCCTTTGCTGGCACTTTTTCTAATGAAACTATTACTTATCAAAAGAGATGTCACCATTGATGGGGCGATGTGTTAAAAGATAGATCCAGTACATTGCTAGGTTGTAATGCGTTGCCTTATCACCAAAGAGGAAAAAAATTACATGGGTAGGGAATTTGTTAAACGAAAAAGATTAAGAAGCACAATAGATATTGAACCTTATTATTGAATTTGAAGAAATGGTGATGGACTCTTTAATGGTCTACATTCTTGGAACCTAGATAATTGAATAGGGATTGTAGTCTTCTTACTTATTGTTTAAATTGGTTCTTATTTTTGAACAACCTTACTTCATTTGTATATTGGTCTGTTCAAATCTTGTGAATTAAAGAAATTTATATTGATTGAGATATTTTTCAAAATTAAAACTAGCATGGTGTAACAATAGATGCAACGGTAAGGAAGAGAGATCACTATAAATGGAAATGATAGAGGGGAGGGGAGGGGAGGGGAAGACAGACCTATACTAACTCGAGCTGTAATAAATAAAAAAATGGTTTGAATTTATTTAATTGAAAGAGCATATGGTCTTTGACAAAGTGGAATGACATAAAATGATTTATGTAGCCAACCCCAATTGCATAGGACAACAGGCTTGGTTTGGTTGAGTCTTGAAAAAATTGTGTTATAGTTGATATATGATGAAGCTGAAAGCTGAGATTACATTCTTGTCATGCCAATTAATTTCCATGTATCCATCTACTATTCATCTTGGAAATGACATGGTCCCTAGAGATTCATGCAAATTCTTGTTTAATTCCAGTATATTGATTCAAAATTTAATAGCAACCTGTTTGCTCAAGTAGTCAAATTCCACCCGCTTGCCATCTAGTAATGCTTGGCCATACTTATAGCTTGCATATGGTGGGCCTCCAATCAAAATCAGTTGTTACTTTTCATATTGATGCTTTGAAGTTTGACAACGAAATATCGGCTGTCTTCACTTCTGAAATTTAGAAATTATGCAAGCTGGTTGCGCATTGTGTCAGCTAACAATTTTTTTATTGTAATATTTGTTCTTAAATCAGAAAGAAAACCTGAGAACAGTTGTAGGCAACATTTTGAAGGATGGATTTGACCAGTCAATTGGATCAAGATCATTATTATTATTACTATTATTCAACTTTTTGAATCTAAGGCCTTTTGATCTGTTATCAGAAACCAACCCTTGGCATCTGAATTTTGAGAACATACACGTAGCATGTGACCGATCAAATTATAATATTTTTAAGTTCTTCAATTTTTTTTATTAGTGTGGCACTTGAGTATCATCACTTTTTTTGGTGCCAAACACTCGTAGTTGCACCAATTGTTGGATAGCTCAACGCTTTAATCATCTACATTGTTTGATGAAGGGCCATGTTAAACGTGTGTATGCTTGTTATTTAGTGATTTGTTGGATTTGATTTTGAGGAGTCCATCTAATAGAGAAAGTTGTGGAGCTGTCTCACTAACTATAATGTATAGAAATGATATATATCCATGAATTTTTTGCCCTTTGTAATTCTTGGGCTGAATGGTGCTGAGATTTTTTTTCTCTCTCTTTGTTTTTAAAAGGGTACTGACAAGTTACATTTGTGATATGGAAAGAAAACTGAATAAAACTATTAAGGTTTTTCTTCTCATAGTTAATTTTCTGCTGCTGATGGTATTTACGTGTCTTTTGTGAAGGGCGATGAGGTCTCATTGCAGAGGGCACTGCGTTTGGTCCACAAGAATAACCATGATTATGTTGCTGTGCTCTTCTATGCTTCTTGGTGTCCTTTCTCTGGAGCTTTTAGACCCACTTTCTCCATCCTATCAGCCTTGTATCCCTCCATCCCTCATTTTGCAATTGAAGAATCAGTCATCAGGCCAAGGTTTGGGAACTAATATCCTTCTTTTTGGATTTTTGTTTTGTTTATATTATGTCTTGACACTTGGGAATAACAATTTTTTTTTGAAAGTCACTTGGGAATAACATTGTTCAATATTTATCAGTACTCTCTCAAAATATGGAGTTCATGGGTTTCCTAGTCTTTTCCTTCTAAATTCTACCATGCGTGTATGCTATCATGGCTCTCGGACCCTTGGTTCTCTTGTTTCTTTCTACGATGATGTTACTGGTAAGGCCTTACCCTGGAACTTTACTGGTCATTGTTTAAAGGAAACTCACTTCAAGATCTTACATTTTTTTCTGAAGATGTTAATTTCATTTATCCACAAGAACTTGTAGTATATTGTTCTTTGCATTATTTGTATCAAATTACTGAAGAAATTTCTCAAACGATATCTAATGAAAACAAGGTCACTTTTTTAGGCCTTAAGACTGAGCCATTGAATGGAACATACTTGGAAAGAATTGGACAGTCATCTGATGATGGAAAAAACAACCACCCCGAGCAGGAAAGTTGCCCATTCTCATGGGCTAGATCTCCAGAGAATTTGCTTCAGCAGGAGACATATTTGGCCTTGGCCACTCCATTCGTGCTTTTGAGGTTGCTCTATTTCCTTTTACCAACCCTGTCTGCATGTACTCGATTGGTTTGGAGACTGTACATCCCGAATATGAAGTTAAAGAGCTTGTGGGAACATCCTCCGTCCTATCTGAATCGAGCAATCCAGTTATTCAATTCCCTAAAGGAGCCCTGCAAGAGAAGTAATTTGCAAGAGGGAGCGATGAATGCTAAGGCATGGGCTTCAACGTCCTTAGCTTCGGTTTCATTTGGGGATGCAAACACCAGCCGGGTTGTGCCAGTAAGTTGATCTCACTTTACTTTTTCCGGCGAAATTAGGCTTTCAGATACTCCTTTGCTGCAGAATCTTTTCTGTGTCCGTCTGCAACAAATTCATGATTTGATTTGGTTTTCCATTTGGGGCTCAATGTTTCATGGTAAGGTGGAAAATTTTACATTGGTTGGTTGTTGTAGCAACCGTCATTTCTATGTAATTTAGAATAGAATTTGTTATCACCATCCAAAAAATAAGAAATGGCTTTAATTTTGTGAATAGCTTGTAAGCTATAGCCTTGACTGGCTGGTTTGGACCCCCTCTTGTCATTCCAGATAAGTTTGCCATCTATATATCTCGTCTTGCTATGGTACTAATATTTCTTGATAACTAATTATAAGCAACATGTTAAACAGCAGTTTAGAAAAATTAATTACTGTATGACTTTTTCTTTTCTTTTCTTTTCTTCTGGCGGCTCTTAGAACTTTACTTGTGTTTGTGTATATACTTAAAAGATGTTTAAAAACTGGTTAAACGGGGAATCTGATCTGAACTGGTTGAAATTGGGTAGTTCGGTTCTAGTTTTAAAAAATTTAGAATCATTGGATATGGTTTCGTTAGTAGATTAATGCTCCAAAGAATTGAACAAAACAAATTGAATTTTTTGATGTTTTCATTAAGGAAAATGTTTGGTAGTTCAAAATTTTGTGGTTTAAATGGTTTAAATATGTCAAAATGACATCGTTTTACACTCAAAATTTGTCAAAATGATGTCGTTTTAAGTGATTTGAGCCATTTGAGCCATAAAATTTTGAGCTACCTAGCATTGTTGTTTCGTTAATTTTTGTATTTGTACGTATGGGATCTTCCATGTGTACTTTTTTAGTCCTCATTAACTTCTTTAAACCTTAATCTCATTCCACAACGGGACTCCATTTTCCCATTCATGTGAAATGGGGACGATTGTTAACAAATTGTATAACTTTTAACATACGCCAAGAGAAAAATGAATTTGAATCAATTGCTAGTGGTCATAAAATTCGACTTAAAATTCAAAATATTAAGTAAAATTTGTCGTCGTTCTTTATTTATATGTATATATGTCCAACTCATGTTTACTTCTTTTTTTCCCTTCTAAAATTAGTTATTTAGTAAAAATCAATATTCTAATATTGCATTTATTAATATCTAAAAAATAATATAAATTGAGAAGAAGTGGCGTGGAAATAGATGCTTTTCAAAAGGGTTGTTCTCTCATTGATTGGATTAGAAAAGAAGGTAAAATAAAAGGAGGTGATCGTGATTTGCGGGGGACCAATGGCAACTTTTTCTGCGTGATTGGAGAGTGAATTGGAACCTTAATATTCACCCAATTCTACTTAGGCTGTGTTTGATTGAGAAATTTAAGGAGGAATTTTAAAAAAGAAAATGAAAAAGTAAGTTAATATAAATAAAATATATTTATATTTTACATAATTTGACACATTTTATTTTTTCCTTTTAAATTTTTTATTTTTAAATCTTCAAACTAAATACAGTATTATATTTCTATCCATGAATCTCACCCAATCATTCATTTTTTTATCATCCTGTTTGACCTCATCATGATGATGATGAAGAACTATATGGGTCATAAGTCGAATGGAAACTCCTATAATAACATTGTATAGGGGAAGAATTATGCCATTTATTGTATAATTTTAGACATTAAAAAATAAATTGGAAGTGTAAGTAAATAAGTGAAGTGAGATCTCTTTTTTATATATCTTTAATCTTTGTACTAACAAATAATGAAGAAAAAGGTTAGATGATTATTATGGTAGATTTAGGGGTTGTTTGAGATGTCCTAAATAAGTGTACTTTTTGACTTTTTGGACTAAAAAGTTGAGGAAAAAATATATGGTTGTTTGGGTTAACTTTTTGACTTTTTATGAAAAAATATGTATTAAAAAATTGTATAAATTAGTGTGTATGGAAAATTATGATTAGAAATTGTGCAGCCGTAATTTTTAAGTTTTGGTGAATAGTGATAATTTTTTAACTTTTTGAGTAATTTTTTTTTTGACCACATACTAAACTTGGCCTTATTTTTAAATCTCCTTTCTTGTTTTCTTACACTTTTATTTTATTACTAAAAAAAAAAAACAATTTCTTTATGCCATAAAAGAAATGAAGTAATGTAATACAAATAAACAATTCTTAAAAAAACACTTTTAGCCTCCGTTTAGAAAGTAGGTTGGCTTTTTAAGTTTTTTGATTTTTTTGACTATTTTAGCCTGGGCTAAAAAACTTGGTTTGGGAAGAGTTTTTTTATTTTTTTTGTGAGAGAAGAGTGTAATGATTATGAATTGGATGTGATGTTTTGTTTGTTGTGGCTAAAATAACTTATTTTGTCTTTTGTGACTAAAATAGACCAAAACCTCCTTGTCAAACGGATAACAAATGTAACACTAATCATATCATTACAGTGGGTCTCAGTTTACATATCAAAATTTTATTACTTTATGCCATAACAATGAGTAAGAAAAATTTATTAAATTTGATAGTTTGTATAACATTTGCTTTTATTTAAATTATATTTTTATCTCATAAAATATTAGTAAAAGTAGCACTCAATACTTTTTTATATAACTCCCAAATTTTGAAAGAAAATTTAAAATCAACATCTCATAAGTTGACCATAAACTAGTTACAAATTTATTTTATTATTCTTTCTTTCTTGATTATGTAAAACTAGTTAGAACTTAGCTTATTTCTACTAGATCCTGCTATTTTAATTGTGTTAATGCCTTTTGGAACACTATAATGTCAAAATATCATATTTTGATAGATTCGCTCTAGTAGTACATATGCTATTTTTTTTACAATAATTCAATTTTTACAAGATATGATTAAATGTACCTAATTAACATATTTAATATTTTCTAAAGGAATGTCTTCAAATTTTCTTTTAAATTAAAATTATTTTAATATGGTGATTAATATATATTTTTTCATATTTTCTTTTGAATTAACTTACTAATTTTAGTGAATTTATGTAAAAAAATACATGTTTTTTTTAGGCAATATATAAATCTAAAGAAGTAAATAGACAATAGTCAAATATGTACCGTATTAAAATTTAACATGCTACTCCTCGACACAATTGATAGAATTGTTTTAAATTTAACATATATAGTAAATTGCTAAAGTGTGTATTTAGTGTCTATGGTATTAAATTTTGACAATAACATGATTAAATAATAACCGTTGAAATCCTTCTTAACTTGTTAGATTTTAGATATGGTACGTAGATATGATCGGGAAGTTGCTTAAAAAATATTTTTTTAGTAACAAAGTGATAAGTATAATATATTTGTGATAAATATCATAACTAATAAAATTTTAAAAAATGCTTAGCCCAATGAAATATAAGTAGTTTGGTTCTGTTCAAATGTCATGGTCGAACGATCGATGTCACCTTTATCAATTGTAGTTGTTATGTTTATTAATCGTAGTTGTCACTCTTATCATGCAGTGTGTCAATCGATATCTGTTCGGATGATTGAAATTTTTTTGAATAATCAATTGAGCGATCGACATACATAAATTCAAAAAAGTCAAAATTTGATAAAAAGTAACATTGTTGATATATTTGGATTTTGGATTGACGCAAAAAAATGGAAAAGTCAAAAAGAAAACAACCGTTTTTTTTTTTTTTTTTTAAAGATAGAACCGTTTTGTTTGGTTGGGAATGGAAGATGTGAAAAAGTATTTGACAAAAAAAAAATATACTTCTTGAAAATAAACATTCAACTATTTTCATTTTGAAAGTGTTCACGCGTCACAAGATTAATTTCCAACCGTCGATCGTACCCCCACTCAACCCAAAACCTCCAATCTAACGGCCTATTCATCTGCTTCACCCCCTTTCCCTGCCTCAAACCAGTTACCAAGCCCTCAAATCAAACACACCCAAAGAGAGTACTACTTTTCTAGAGAGAGAGAGAGAGAGAGAGGGATTGCAGCGATGGAGAAGGAGAGAGAGCAAAAGGTTTACTCGGCCAGACTTGCAGAGCAAGCCGAGAGATACGATGGTATTGCTTTGTTTTTTTTTTTTTTTTTTTTTTTTTCAATCTCTGTCTATGTATGTATGTGTATATGATATGCCATTTGCCTTCCAAGTTATAGATTTTCATGTTTTCCCTTATTTTTATCTACATCCCAAGTTTACAACCGTCAATATTAGTTCACTGCTTCTAGGTTGTGTTTGCTTTGGATTTTTTGAATGGGCTTTTATTAGTAGGTTGTTGTTGATTATCAGAAAAGTGATAGGGGAAATTACATGTCAGAGCTATTTTCAAGACTTTGAATTACAAATTTATGAAAAAGTTTATACTTTTACTTTTTAATATTTGTATAGTTTATCACTAATCTAAAAATATTTTTTCAAATATACACTAATGTGAAATTACCCCCAAAATTTAATCACTTTGATGAATAATTTTGCTTAGTTTATATTAGTACATACTAACAATTAGTTTTTTTTTAGATGGTGGGCAAATTGATGTATTTGTGGAAAACTAGTTTAACCAATTAAATCATCTAATCTAGTAGTCTCATTAAAATCTAAGCAATCAACCTCGACGAGACACAAGATTTAGTAGGTGTTTGGGAAGTTGTTATTTTAGTAGGTTTTTTTAGTTTTTGATTATTTTTGGAGGAAAATTTTTTTGTGTTTGGGAAGATAGTTGGATTTTTTTTTGTAGTTGGAAGTGATGTTTGTGACAGAAAAAGTGAAATGATTATGTGTTTGATGGGATATTTTGTTTGGATTTGTTTTTTTTTGTTTTTTTTTTGTTTTTTAACCTATTTTGTCTTTTAGCAAAAAACTAACAAAAAATAAATAAATAAATAAAAACTCTTCCCAAACACCCCCTTAAAGCTGAAACCCTAAAAAATATAAATCACAATCCTAACACACGAAAGCAATCCACTATTGAATCAAACAGTTTCAAGACTTGAACGATAGGAATTACAGCCTCTTAACCAAATTTAGGTTCAACAAGTTTGATTTCTGCTCCAAAACAGCCTTGATTTCTGCTCCATGAATCTTCTTGCTTTGATCTCCATCTTCAATGGTCAGTGGTCACTAACATACTTAAAAGGATGTAATAATCATCTTTTAAAGGAAAAAGGACTACATGCTTATAAAAATGGCTAAATTTGAGCCGACAACGCTCGAGCTCCTGCAAGGGACTAAGCGAGCCTCTCAATAGTTGCAGGGCACAAGCACCCCACAGGTGCTCGATCCCCACTTAATTAGGATACAAGACTTAGGATGATTTGGTTAGTTTATGTAGAATCCCTTAAATTAGATGATTCTTTGAATAATGTGATTTCAACATTTAGTTTAATTTTGGTGCGATTGTTTTCTTCAAATGTTTTCACTGTCTCTTATAATTAGCATCCTCATCCAGAAGGAAAAACTGGATACTTCAATCTAAGACTCCTTCCTTAAAACTTTATCTAAATTTTATGTTTGTATGTTTCTTCATAAATTATATGATTGCAGAGATGGTTGAAGCAATGAAGAAAGTTGCTAAAATGGATGTGGAACTCACTGTGGAGGAGAGGAATCTGGTTTCGGTTGGGTATAAGAATGTCATTGGGGCAAGAAGAGCTTCCTGGCGGATATTGTCTTCTATTGAACAGAAGGAGGAGGGCAAGGGGCATGAACAAAATGTAAAGAGGATAAAGGAATACCGACAGAGGGTTGAAGATGAACTTGCAAAGATATGCAATGACATATTGGCTGTCATTGATGAGCATCTCCTCCCATCATCCTCAACAGGAGAATCAACTGTTTTCTACCATAAGATGTGAGAGTTTTCCTTGTAAAATATTAGTCTACCCTTTCTCGTCTAGATTTCCATGATTTGAGGGACTAACAAATGAGTACCACTTGCTTATGGATTGAGATACCTAGAGAATACATCTGGTGTCTCTCAAACTATTAATTGATTCAGTCCTCTTTGGATGGAATGTTTGAAGAAGATAGCTGATCGCAAACAATTGGAATAAGAATTGGATGTTGATCATGTGGATATAAATGTAAAAATAACAAGCCTGTATGTCTTTGTAACAAATATGTGGTGCACAGTTTTGATCAACACTGCAAGTTGCTTGGCTTCCATTTTGCTATTCAATCGAATTAAATAATTTTATCTTAAATATTTGCAAATAATGCTTTAAATATTACTAGGTGAGGAGGAGCTTGCATTTATTGAGTTGAGTATACCGTGTTTGGTAGATTGAGTATGCATAGTTCTTTCATATATTTTGCCTGCTGAAGTTAATGTTGTTTGTGATCCCTTCTTTCTCACATTCCAGGAAAGGAGATTATTATCGTTATTTAGCTGAGTTTAAAGCTGGAAATGATCGTAAAGAGGTGGCAGATCAGGCACTGAAGGCTTACGAGGTTTTTGCCCTGCTACTTTCTTTGCCAGATAACCTTTTATGTCTGAGTGTTGCTTCTTCTCCACTATTTTCTTTTATTTTCAGTGTGTTTGTCTTTTATTGGTTGTGTTTTGGCTCTCAGACTTAGAACATTAGTTGGATATGTTATGCTGCAGGCTGCCATTGGAACTGCTTCAACAGAGCTGACCCCTACTCATCCAATCAGGCTTGGCTTGGCTCTGAACTTTTCTGTTTTTTACTATGAGATTATGAATTCGCCTGAGAGGTTGATCTCTCTCTCTCTCTCTCTCTCTCTCTCTCTCTCTCTCTCTCTCATTAAAGGTGATGCATTTATTAGGGTTTGTATGTGAAATGCTGTCTGTTTTGCACAGGGCTTGCCATCTGGCTAAACAAGCATTTGATGAGGCCATTGCTGAACTTGATAGCCTCAATGAAGATTCCTACAAGGACAGCACTCTTATAATGCAGCTTCTTAGAGATAACCTTACATTATGGACCTCAGATCTGCCGGAAGAGGGAGGTAACTGTTACAACTCTCTCTCCCCCTCTCTGTTACTTGGCTGGCTTAGATCAGTAGATGAAAGGACCCAATGCAAAAAAGGAAAGGAAAAAAAAAAAAAAAAGAGGAAAGAAGACAGTGGAAAGTTGGATCCTCTGTTGATTCGATAAATTTATTTGCCAGCTTTTTTTGGCACTAGCTTGTTTATGCGGGTTGCAGTTTCTGTCTAGCTTAGGACAAACATGGCTAGATTAACATCATTCATCTTTCTCCTCGTGTTACTGTATTGCTCTAGAAAGTTTAAAGTTTATGAAGATCAAGGTTAATGTTCGAATATTATTAACCTAGTTATGTAGACAAATTAAGGTGATCAAACTACAATGATCTGGCTTTTAGTAAGACCTGGTACTCTCTGTCATTTGTTTTAATTGCAAGATCTAACTGCAGCAGTTTCAATAAGAACATAATAATAATAAAACAGAAATCCACTTGTATCTATGTGATTGCGTTAAACATCAACCTAATTTATGGGCACCAAATTTTCAATGTCAAATGGGTATTAAGAAATCAACATTTGAACTCTGGTAGTGAACCCAAATGGAGTATCATATTTTGACCTCTGCTTTTACAAAAGCTTTTTCTTGGTTTGTGCTTTTGTTGCATTGCTTGGTAATGGTTTGCTGAGAATCCAGATTTCTACATTTAAACAGCTAACTGAGATTTTTCTTCTTTGTGCAAATGTGTCATCTAAATTGGCAGGTGAGCAGTCTAAAGGTGAAGAACCTACAGCGGAGGTAAGAAATATGAATGAAATCACTCTTTTTTAATGTATACTGTTAAAGCCCGTGTTTCTAAACTCGTGGTAGGCGAGGTTGATGATGGCAACAACAGTTGCCTTCTGTGCCTCTTAGAAAGATCGGGTGTGTTTGATATATTCTTTATTTCTTTCTTACATCAACCACTTGTGTTTGAATTTTGCAGAAATAGTGGGAATAGAGTACTGAAGGTGGCGTTTAGATGGTGGGCTTGTTGACGAGGGATGCAGAGTGGGAAAATTCTTATGTTATTACCATAACGGAACGATTAGGGAGTAATTGGCTTGTGTACTTTATGGCTTACATAATGTTTTTAAGACCATCACTGATGTCTACTTTGATAAGTTTATTGCTATTGTGGTTGTGAACTTGAGTGACTCACTATTTTATTGTTTGAGCCTCTTTTCGAGTCTACTTTGTTCAGATCAGATGAGCTTCTTGTTTTAATTGCTTTAAAATTTCTCTTACGCTGTGTTTGGTTGGAGGATTTGAGGAGGGGTTTGGAAAGGGAAAGGGAAAAGTTAGGTGAAATGTGAATAAAATATACCTACATTTCACTTAATTTCACACACCTTTTCCTTTGCTCTTTCCAAATTCTTCCTCAAATCTTTCAACCAAACACAACATTACTATTTAGAATAATGTGGTTGAATGGACAATTATCGTGTTAGAGCAAAGTATCCACAAAAATGAATTTTAATTATAAAATGTCACCTCCACATAATTCTAGCCAAATATTATATATATACACATTTTAAAATTGTAATTTCCTAATGAGTTCATTCATTCACCCATCTGGGCTCTATATAAGTAATGGGATTTTTTTATTTTTTCTCCAAATCTAAAAATCAGAACATGTGAAAAATAAAAGGGAAATTGCAATTTAGTTAAAAGACTAAAAAAAATTACAAATTAGCGGTAAAGTTTATTAATTTTAATAATTAAAGCGAAACTTTTTTATAATTTTGTAATTTTTTTTTTTGATCTTTCAACTGATTTGTAATTTTTTTCAAAAATAAAGAGAAAATTGCAATTCACTGATTTTTCTAAATAAAAAATTTCAAATCAATGATACACTTTATCAACTTTAATAATTAAAGTCATAAATTTGTTCATGAATTTGTAAATAGTTTGTGAAAAAATCATTGATTTGTAATTTTTTCAATAGTAAAAGCCTAACGATTGAGGTGATCCCTTACAAATCGTACGAGTCTCGCAATTAGAAGATGCAAAATCATATACAACATCTCTTTCTCATTGGCATCCTAAACATCGGAGAGAGTTTTGTTACTATTATCTTGATAATCCACATTGCCATTGATTTCATGCTTCTTTTCTTGATTTTCTTTTCCTCGCCGTTGCTACTACCTAGATGATCACCATCGCAGCCATTACAGCCAATGTCTCCTGGTACATCGCGAACTCTCCTTTCAAATTTTCTCTTCTTTTTCTTCGCCAGTAAATAAGGAGGTATTTGCAACATGGACATTCGTTCCCACTCTTCAATGCTGCCGATATTGCAATCATCGCAATTCACACCCGCCATTGCTAAAGCTTCAAGCGAAACCGCCATAGGAGAAGATAGAATAAGAGGAGAAGAAGAAGATAGAATATGAAAACTAAAACATATAAACCTAGTACTTATAATACTTATATGTAAACGTTGTTTAATAACTAGGATCGCTAGTATTCTAGTGGAGATAGGATTTACTTTCAAATTGGATTTGCTTCAACAAACCTAAGAGTCATTTAACTGTCTTTTTAATAATTCAAAAGCTTGATAGGAAAAGGGAATTAAAGTGTAGATGTAGGATCTAAGGAACTGAATTTTGCTATCACACGGCATCATACTTTTCTTTGCATGAGAGATCATTATCATAACTGTTTTCCATATCAAAACTAGACAACAAACCTTTTGGGCCCTATTATATTATGCACTTTGGAGGAGAGATTGAGATTGATAGGGGTACGTGGGGGGGGATTGGTCTTTGGGAAGAAAAAGAACCATCAACTAATTCATTCTTGAAGGATTGAAAAAATTATGGGAAATTATTATTAAAAAAAAAATAAACTCAGGATTTGAGTCTTATAAAAAATAAAACTCAGTTTTTAATTTTATCAATTTCAACTTTAAATTTTTTATTTGTTTTTAATATAAATTATTTGTCTATTTTTGTTAAGTAAAATCAATGAGAAAATATGTATTTTAGTTATTAAACTTAATGAAAATGTTATTTTAGACATTTTATATATACCTATATTAAGTTTAATAATTAAAATACTATTTTTTCATCGGTTTTATTTAACTAAAATAGATGAATGATTTAGATTTAAAACAAATTAAAATATTAGAATTTAAATTAACAAATTAAAAACGCAATGTTATTTTGGTAGAGGGCTAAAACCTCGGAGTTTTATTTGTAATTGTTTAAAATTTTTGGCAAATTTACTTATAAATTTCATATTGAGGAATGGTGATCCAATTAATTCTAAAAATTTTCTTAAAGACCAATTAGTCCCATTTATTTTGGAAAGATAAATTTCATATATTATTTAAAAATTAGATTTACAGTTACACTCTTATTTCTATTATGTTTCCTTTTTTTTTTTTTTTTTCTTTTTTTTTGTGTGTGTGTGTGTGTGTGTTAGAAATGTAAGATACACATCTTATGAGAATCAAAATTTAGGATTAATTTTATATGGGAATCTTTTTTATTTAGAATGACTTGAAATGTAAGATTTTTTAAATATTTCAAAAAAAGTACAAAAATAATTTGAAATATGAAATTCTTTAAACATTCCAAAAGGATGTGAGATTCTTCAAATATTTCAAAAGGAGTATAAAAACTCTTTAATAAGCTTTGAGTAAATGTATAATTTTAATCTGTAACACTCAAATATAACACTCTAATGTAAGGATGCAACTTGGGCTGACTCAATCCGAGCAACCCAAACCCAGTTCGAATTTTTTTAGGGCTTGGATAAGGTATTTTAAAATTTGGTACGGACTTGGGCAAAAATTCAAAAGCCTGAATTAAATTTGGACGGATTTAGGCAAAGATGTCAAATAATCCGAAACCCGAATTGTACATATATAGATATATAAAAATATTAAATATACATATAAATTATTAGTCTTTACATGATATTAAAGTAATTTAGATTATTAAATCATATTGAATGTATATTATATATATAAATAACATAAAATCTTACTCTTTTTTTATTTTCACTCATAAATTGTAGAGACTACTCTAACAACATCTCTATTACATTATATAAATTATTTGTTTTAATGGTATTAATGATTTTTTATAATAAAAAAAATGTAAATAGAGTCAAATTTTAATAATTTAATAATGTAAAAAAAAAAAAATCATTTACAATTCGGGTAACTTAGGTAATTTGGGTTTAATTCGGGTCAGGCTTGGACAGGCAACCTCGGGTTATAATTCAGGCCTAAGTATGTCTCAACACAACTTGAGCTGGACTTGGACAACCTTCCAACCCAACCGAACCCGCCTAAGTTGCACTCCTACTCCAATGTAACACTCTAAAAAAAAATCCTTAGTATACTTTTTCCAAACGTAGCACTCTAATATAACATTTCAAAAAAACTCTTTAGTTTAACACTCCAATATAACATTCAAAAAAATTCCTTAGTATATTTTTTCCAAATGTAATACTCCAATGTAACACTCTAAAAAAAGGATGTGAGATTCTTTAAATTATTTTAAAATAAATACAAAAATTTCTTAGTAAGTTTTGAATAAATGTATAATTTCAAACTGTGAGTGTTACGTTTGGAAAAAGTATATTAACTAAGGGATTGTTTGAGGTGTCCTAAATAAGTGTACTTTTTGTCTTTTTGGACTAAAAAATTGAGGAAAAAAATATAGATATTTGAGTTAACTTTTTGACTTTTTATGGAAAAATGTGTATTAAAAAATTGTATAAATTAGTGTGTAGGGGAAAATTAGGATTGAGAGTTGTGCAGCCGTAATTTTTGACTTTTGGTGAATAGTGATAACTTTTTAACTTTTTGAGTAACTTTTTGACTTTTTGGCTGTTTTTCAACTTGCCAAACTTGGCCTAAGTAGTTTTTTAGTGTTTTTATGTGTGTTATATTGGAGTGTTACGTTTGAGATTACATTGATTGGAGTATTACGTTTGAGAAAAGTACACTGAGGAGTTTTTTTATGTGTTACATTGGAGTATTACTTTTGAGGAAAGTGTGGGTTGTTACGTTGTTACGTTTAGAAAAAATACACTAAGAAATTTTTTAGTGTATTACATTAGAGTGTTGTATTATTGGAGTGTTATATGGGATTTATTCCAGAATGCGAGAAAATCTAAAACCTCTATAGTGCGGATTACCCAAATGTATAATTTCACATTTAGATAAACCTATTTTTATCTCTAAAAAATTAAACTCAAACGTATAAGTGACTACTCTGTTGTGTAATTTTTACTTTAATGGGACCTTTAGATTCATAAGAAAAAAAGAAAAGAAAAGAAGAATTAAACAGTTTATAAGATCATATTATGAAATTTATTAGTGCTTTACTCAAAAAAAAAAAAATTTATTTATTTTAAATTTTGACAACTTACAAATCAATCAAATGTATGATGCTATTTACAATAATATTTCATAAATAAATATACAAATCAATCAAATTAAGAAAAATGTGGGGGTGAAAATAAGGATGTCATCTGATTAATGGTATCAGTGTATTTGGTTTGAGTTTTTTGAATTAAGTTTTTTAAAAATTCAGTTTTTTGATTTTCGTGTTTTTTTATTTTTAGTGAATATTTTTAAAATTTTAAATATTTTTTTTACTTTTTTAGATGCACCTTACTTAGATGCATCTAAAAAGTAAAAAATTTGTAAAAAAATATTTTAAAATTTTAATAAATACATAAAAATACAAAAAAAATATATTAAATTCTCGTATTTTTTTATTTTTGGTATTTAGTGAATTTTTAAAAGATTTTTTTCACAAATTTTTTACTTTTTAGGTATATTTATGTTAGGTATATCTAAAAAATAAAAAAAAATTGCTTAAAATATTAAAAAAAATTCAGTAAAAACAAAAAAACACGAAAAATAAAAAAGTAAAATTTTCTGAAAAGTGTTTTTAAAAAAACATAACCAAACAAGCTTAAGGGACTATTTGCACTTTGTCCTTTTATGTTTGACCATTTTATCACTTTGACTTTAATTTTTTTTTTTTCCCTTCATGGTTTGAGTTTTTCCGGTTTACTCCTAATACAAATTTCTATTAAAAATTAAAAAAAAAATGATACAATAACAATCACATGATATAAAAATATTTTATTATATATAATTCATTGACACAAACTCAAACTCCAATATATTTTATGCCATGAAACTGCCAATATGTCATTTCTATATATTTTTAATATAAGTTAGATTTAGGAATAAATTGAGAAAAAGTTGAAATATGAAAAAAAAAAAAACTTTAAAAATTAAAATGAGAAAGTAGCCAAATATAGAAGGGGCAAAATATAAATTACCCCAAAAAAAATTACACCTAAACATATGCACCGAAATTATATGTATGCATATAAATGAGTGAAGTCATTTGTAGCATGTTGACAAATTCAACCTGCGAGTCAACCAACCCTTTATCACATCAAAGGTTCATTTATGAAATTTTTGAGTTAGGCCAAGTTTGGCATCTTCAAAAAAATTTAAAAAGTCAAAAAGTCACTATCCTATTTAAGTCACATCATCTTATTTAAGTCACATCACCTCTCTAACACATCACTTCAAACCCAACCCAAATCCAATCCATATTTCATAAAAAGTCAAAAAGTGCACTTATTTAGTCTTCCCAAACTTGGCCTTAATAAGTCTAAGCTTAAAATTTTTTGGTTTAAAAAGGCATTGATCTGTCCAAAAAGATTCAAATTTATTCAAAATTTACCTATTTATACAATTTGTACATATGTTACGTATCTATATAATTATCTATTCAAATATTACATGTCAATACACGTGTCACTTATTTATTCATCAAGATATCTTTATCACCCAAAAAAATTAAACCTCAGACTAAATAATATGTGGGTGTTTGGTAAGTGGGTTTTTATGTAGGTTTTTTTAGTTGTAGGATATTATTGGATAAAAAATTTTTGGTGTTTGGGAAGATAGTTGAATTTTTTTGTGGTTGGATGTGATGTTTGTGAGAGAAAAAATGAAATGATTATAGAGTTGGATGTGATATTTTGTTTAGATTTGTTTTTTTTTTTTTTTTTTTTTTTTTGCCAAAACTGTCTTTTAGTGGAAAAAATCAAAAAAATCCAAACCCATTTTTTGCCAAACACCGCCTATATAACTCTATTAGTGCAAATTTTTCACAAATTAGCCCTTAACATATCAGCCAGGGCACTCAACCCAACCCAATATCCTTCTCAAACAACACGGTTTAAGTCTTGGTAGTTTGGTTTTGTGCAGGATGACTGTTAGGTACTACAATATTGAATTTGGCCGGTTTACATGACTCAAGAGTTTTGGTTAGGAAAATGACGTAGATCCTAAATTTTTTTCAAATGAATGATTAAATATCCTACATGAATATAAAATCTATATTTTATTTAATAAAAAATTTGATATTCCTATCTTTGGCCTTTTGGTTAGGCTTCAAGCTGAAGGCTTGCAAGGTGGACTTCTTAGTGCAAGAAATGTGACCAAAAAGGTAAGCAGTCAAAGAAGGCAGTTGAAAGCAATTACATTGAGTGGGCAACTTTCCAAGTAATGGGGGAGAGGCGTGCTTGTAAGTACCAAGGAAGGGCACGTGGTTACAGTCGTTATGGCCAGTGTAGAGAAATTAGAAGTGAAAATTCGAAGATGGGAGGACCTTCAAACCCATTCAAAACATTTGTGAAATTAGGGATAGCAATTAGATATCTTAGGAGTAGTTCTTTCTTACAATTAGGCATGGCAGTTAGCATGTAAAGTGATCTTGTAGTCTTATAACCTCGTTATTCTTATTTTCAGTTTATGTAATTCAGAGACAAATTCAATTTTAATATTTAATTTCAATTCAGTTTATATTTGTTTCTTTTCTTTTTCGATTCAACTGAAATAAAAGCAAACAATAGGTAAAGTATCCTTTACAATTCAGGAAAGTCAGTCCCTCACAAGACTTACTCCAGTCATGTCATCTATGACTAGCGATCTCACTTCTTCAGGTGGGTCTTATAAGACTACAACATGAACATCCTAGGCTACTTCCAAATTTGCTAGTTTGTCAACAACTCTGTTCCCCTAGCGGAGGAAGCAATTGCATCTCTTCAGGAGGAACTTTATGTCTTCAATGAGGGCCTTACGAGGTGAGTTGTAGTTTGATCCATCTTGGAGTTGGATGATAGCTTGTTCAGAATCTATTTCAATTTCCATATTCATGGTACCTTTTTGGAAGAGGATGGTTAGTCCCCTATATATGCCCCATATTTCTGCTTCCAAACTTGAACAATGGCCTAGTTTGCCATAGTATCCCCACAGCCAAGTGTCAGTTTCATCCCGCAGCAGTCCTCTATATCCAACATGGCCCGGGTCTCCTTTAGAGCATCCATCTGTGTTAAGTTTGAGTTTACCTATAAGTGTAAAAGACCAGTGGATTAGTCTAGGTTGAGAAGGATTGGAGTGGAGAGGGGAATGGAAAGCCTGTTCAATCTCTTGAACATAAAACCTTACGTTCTTAAAACTAGTTTGAATGGGGTTCAAGATGTTGTCAAAAACCATTTTATTATGTCTCTTCCAAATCTGCCAAATAGTGACAGTAAAGATAAGGGGCCAATTAAAGCCACAAAGCATCATTTTGTTTTTCAAATTTGAGGAAACCCATTCAAACAAAGGTTGTCCACATCCTTGCTCCCACCAGGCATGGTTTGTAATTGCAGTCCAGACAGCCTTGGAATTGGCACAATCTCTGAGGAGGTGACTCGTATCGTCACTATGCAGGCCACATCTAGGACAAAGATCAGATGATGCCATGTTTCACACAAGCCTTAGGTGGTTGGTAGGTAATCTGCCTTTCAAAATAAGCCAAAGGAAGCACTTTAATTTCTGAGGAATTTTCATTTTGCAGAGCCATTTCCAATCTCTACCATCTCCGTCTTGATTAATGATAATTTTGTAAGCAAATGCAGTGGTAAAAATACCAGTAGTGGACCCATTCCAGAAGGGAGCATTTAGGCATCTGGGTAGGTTACAAATCTGGGCCTATAGATTGTTATGATCTCTTAAAGGTCTTGTTGGTTCACAAGATTGACAAGGATATTAGTGTCCTAATTCCCCTCATTGTCAAGAACAGTGCTTATCATGGTTGAGTCATTATCATGAGTGGAATTATAATTTTTGGCCAATGGTTGTTTCCTACACCACCAGTCATTCCAAAAAGAGATAGTATCACCATTTCCTACTCTTCACTTAACACAGTTTCTAAGAGTATCTCTAGTGAGACAGATACTCTTCCAGATATGGGATGAATTTTTCTTTTGGGGCAGTTGATGAAAGAAGTGGTTCTTAAATATTTGCATTGCAGGATTTGGCACCAGAGTTTACTATTGTCATTCAGTAAATTCCACCCAAGTTTGGTGAGGAGGGTTGAATTTTGTTCTCTAACTTTTCTAATTCCAAGGCCACCATCCTCTTTGTTTTTGCATACACTATCCCAGTTGACAAGATGCATTTTCCTTTTATTCTCAATATCACTCCGTAGAAAATTCCTGTTAATTTTGTCTATTTCGTCACAAACAGTCCTATGGAGTTCTAGAGTTTGCATATTATAACCAGGAATGACAATTGATTGAATGAGAGTAATCCTACTTACAAGGGAGAGATTTTTAGCTTTCCAACCTAATAATCTAGACTTTATCTTCTCAATAACTTCATTGAAGTTATGTTTGCTAATCCTTGTGTGAAGGAGGGGGGATCCCAAATATTTACCAAGGTCACAAGTAAGGGAGATACCACTCTGGTTACTTGGGGACCTAGCTTGGTTAAAATAGAGGTTGGGGGACACAAAGATTTTGGATTTCAAGTGGTTAAGTTTCTGACTAGAGATCTCACAGAAGTCATTGAGGACATCCACAATAGTTGCACAGTTGGTGTGGTCAGCTTAGCAAACAAAATAAGGTCGTCGGCGAAGAACAAATGGGATAGAGGGGGACTATGTCTAGAAGCTTTGATTCCTTACCTAGATCCCTTATTCACTTTAAGGTTTATCATGTTGGATAACCTTTCCATACAAAGCACAAAGAGGTAGGGTGAGAGGGGGTCACCTTGCCTAAGTCCTCTCTCAATATGAATACCATCCAAAATGTCACCATTCCAGAGTATAGAAGATTGGTTATTGATAACACATGACATAATCAGTTCCACTTATTTCTCATTAAGTTTAAATTCATACAAAGTATCTCTAATGAAGTTCCATAAGAGTCTGTCATAGGCCTTTTCTAGATTAATTTTAAAAATCAAAACTCCATTTTTTCCTTTTTTTGTTTCTCAAAGTATGAAGGATCTCTTGCATGATAATAATGTTGTCAGTTGTGTTTCTTCCAAGTATGAAGCTACTTTGGTTAGGACAGATGATTTTATCCAAGAAGGGTCTAAGTCTACCCACAATGATCTTAGTGATGATCTTATAGGATACATTGCAAAGGCTATTGGGTCTAAACTGTTTGATGTTCTCAAGATTATCAACTTTAGGGATCAACACAATTAAGGTCTCATTGATAGTATTGGGGACTTTGGTTTTATGAAAACATTCAGTGGCAAAATCACAAACAAACTTACCCATAATGTTCCAATACTTTTGGTAGAAGATGGCTTGCATACCATTCTTTCCTGGTGCTTTAAACGCATTCATGGTGCTTTAAAAGCACCAATATTCTTAACAGCTCTCAAGATTTCAGTATTAGTTATGGGTTTGAGGAAATCAACATTATCGTCATTAGTAAAATAATTAGGAGCAATATTACACCAATGGTTAAGAATGTGAGTGTCAGTTTGTCTAAAGAGATTAGAAAAATAATCTAAGATAATGGCCTTGATTCTCTCTTTCTCCGTGATCCAGTTTTAATTTTCCTCATCTTGTTGATGGTAGAGACATAGAAAAATCTGGTGTTTTTATCACCAAGGGATATATATTTAGAATGAGATTTTTGAAACCAAAGCATTTTCTCTTGAAAAAGGGTGACATTGTATTGATTGATGAGGTCTTTCTCTAAGGCCTGTAAATTATGAGAGAAACTGGTAGTTTGGGCTCTTTGGATGCCGTCTATCCTAGCAAGTAAGAGTTTCTTCCTTTTAAAAATGTTGCCAAATATTTTCTTGTTCCACACTGACACTCTGATAGTGAATTTAACTATGGACTCAAGAAGATTGTTGTTCATATCTTGCCAGAAGGAATTCACCACATCTAAAAGCCCAGGGTGAGACATCCAAGCAGCTTCAAACTGAAATGGTTTGCGAAGGAGATTTAGAGAATGCATACCTTGAGTGTGGACTATTAATGGAAAGTGATCTGAGTATGTTCCGGGGAGCACTCAGACAGTCACTTCAGGGAACATGGTCCTTTAGTCTGCATTGCACATAGCCCTACCAAGTCTTTCCATGGTGTTCACAAGCCCTTGTCTGTTGTTCGTCCATGTGAGTTTGGGACCAGTGCTTCCCAAATCTAACAATTTGCAGTTGTTCACCCTATCAAGAAATTTTTGGGTTTTTCTAGAGTTATGGTTTATAGAGAAACTTCTTCTCATTTTGGCTACCATAGTCGTTGAAGTCATCAGCCACCAACCAAGGTTTCTCCATGTTCTGTGCTACTGACTCAAGATCATCCCACAGAATGTCCTTAAGAGAGGGGTTTGGGCTAGCATAGATAGCTGCTAGGACCTATTTCTCATAGTCCTTTTTATGGACAGTGGTGTGGATGGCTTGGGAGTTGACAGACGATGCTCTGACATTAACATGGCTGGTGTCCCAAACAATCCAAATACCTCCAGATCTGCCAATGGGATTGACAGTTGTTGAAGCTGTGAAACCCAACCTATTGAAGAAGTTGCCCATTGTACGAAAAGCCACCTTCGTTTCCATCAAAATTAAGATTTCCGTTTATGAACGCGAATAATCTCAACAAGGTTACATTTGAAAGTGTTGTTGTCGGCACCGCAACAATTCCAGATAAGTAGTTTTAACAAATCCATAGAAGGGCAAGAGAGGGGTGTATCAGTTACCAAATCTTTGACAATGCTACAGATGCGTCAGTGGTCATCCTTTACAGACCTCATGGACGCCATCTGGATCGATTGAAGTGGCTTCACTAGATTGTTCTCCCATTGTGTCTCTATGTTCAGTCGGAGTTGTTCGATTCACCAAACGAAAGCGACAAGATGAGTTACTTCATTCTCGAGATCTAATAATAAACCCACTAATCTGCTATGATTCTGGTGTTCTTGCACTCCCAGTGTCGGTGACTCTGGTTCGGAGCCCTCTGGAATCTTCATTGGTAGTAATACCTGGGTCTAGTGGTTTCGGTTCTTTCCTCTAAGCTTCCTCAGTGAAGTCGTTAACTGTGTTTATGGGAGTTGTGTTCTTAGGAGGGGAGTCTGTGTAGGTAAAGGCTACCATGGTTGGGTCCACTGGTGGTGATGGGTTTGCCGAGATGTATATCATGTCAGTTGATTCTATTGAAGATATGATCTCATTGCTACAGCTAGTGTTGTTTTTTAGAGCATCATCACGTGTTTCTAATCGTAGTTCAGAAGGTTGGTATGATGAGCTGGTTTCCAAAGTCTTCAAATTAGGATGAGGTTTCGATTTGGGTTCTATATCCATAGATTTGGGATGGGCTGGGTCAATTTTGGACTTACTTCTATTGTCATTTGGTTGAGTTGGGCCTGATTGGGTGATGTGCTCGTGATCCACCGCTGTTGCAGTGCCTAAGTTGCTCCTACCTTTGTTAGATTCCTCGTGGTCAACATGGTCCACTTCAAGATATTTAAATTTGTTAGGATTTGGAGATGGACCTGTGGACTCTTGGTATTTCTTTGTTTGGGTTGGTCTACGAGTGCACTTGGTAACTAGCATCCATGGGCCGAATTCTACCTATTGTTCTCTGACCGGTGGCAGGTTAACGTTGCTGGATGTGGTTTGGGTGATGTTGACTGTTTCATTGGAAATGGCTAGTTTGGTCGTCGTCGATGGAATATTTGGGGCCTTGAATCGGCATGCTTCTTTCCAATGGTCAATTCTTCCACAAAGGAAACAGAAAGAATGAAGAGATTCATATTCGATATTGTAGTACTTATCCTCGAGGATGAATTTGGGCCGCAATTGTTTGCTGAGATTGATTTTGATGCACACTCTGGCAAACTTCTCCCTGGTATAGTCATTGTCCAGCCAATTTTGAGAGGTTTTCTGATAGATTTTGCAATGGCAAACAAGAACTTATCTTGGTAGTATTCAATCGGAAGCTCCGGAAACCAAATCCATACTACGGTTGTGGTTTCAAAGGCTTCCAATGGTTTAAAGTTAGGCTCCCACCTTTGAACCGTGAGGTAATGATCCAGTATCATCTAGGGCCCTCCAATGTAAACTTTGGTATAGTCCTCTAGTTCAAAGAATTTAAAGAGAAAATAATTAGTCCCCAAGTCTATGGCGTTGAATTCACCAATAAGGCCCTAGATGTTCTTCACCCTAGAGCAGAGCATTTTGTATCCAACACTTTTGCCCAGTAACCTGATGATTAATTAGCATGTTTTTCTACGGCCTTTTTATCTTATCCAATAATTTCCTTGGTAGCAAGACTTTAGGTATGCCCAGGTGCTCTGAGAGGGTACTTTCGATTGACGAGTGGTGGTCATCATCGTCTTTATCTGATGAGAGAATCTCCACTTTATTGTCAAACAAATAATAATCTCGTTGAACCGTATTCAGAGCCTCCTTGAACGATTTGAAAGGAGAGATCACTATAATTGCAGGCTTTTGTAATTTAGTTGTCTCTATATTTGTTTCAGTTTCCATAGTCATTACCTTCTTTATCTCGTCTTGTACCCGCGAGTGAGCTATCTCGATAGTGGGTTCTGTTTCCATAACTATTACCTGCTCCATCTCGTCTTGTACCTGGGAGATAGAGCTTTTGATTTTCTTAGTACTTCTGGTAAGATAGTCTTGCTCTTCAAACAATTTTGCCAAGTCAGTTTGGTTATAGTGGTTGGAGATGTTGTCAACAATAGTGGCTGACATTTCTTTAGAGAGAGAAAATTTGCAGTTATCCAAAAATTTACTCTCTTTGTTTCTTTTCATCAATTCACTCTAAGAAGTCATTGAATTCGTAAAAATATAATTTTTTTTGATACGTAGAGTATCTTAGACCAATTTACGCACACCAAACTAGATCTCTTCAGTTTGATCAAGCATTCTAAAACAGGATTTTTTTTTTTTTTTTTGATTTAGATGAAAGTTAAGAAAGAGTATATAGATACAGTCCTGGGATAACTAATCCCTGCTAGAGCTAGCATTTCTCATATTCGATTCTAAAACAGGATTTACCCTATGGTTTGTGACTCTAAAAGTTTTGCTAACGAGAAGAGTTGAACTTGAAACCTTAAAAGAAGCAAATCCTGAAATCTCAAGCCTCATCTATTTATGTTTTGTGAATTTTTGTTTATCTGTGGACTATCACATATCGATGTTATCCAAACCAAAAATTTAATAACATTAAAAAATTACTATTTATTAGTCTCACTTTGTTAATAATAAATGATTAGTCCAGAAGTAATGAGGTCTACAATTTGCCCAACATGAATCCACAAATATTTTAGATAAATTACATTTACACATTTTATGTTTCATCACTTTTTTACTTTGATTTTTAAATTTTTTTTTTTTTTCACTTTAGTCTTTCATGTTTTAAATTTTTTTCCAATTTACTCAAACTAATTTCTATTAAAAATTAGATAAAAAATCACACGTTAACAAGGACGTAATATAAAAATATTTTATTATATAAAATTTATATTTCTGTTCCCCTCCCAAAGAAATTACATTTCTAACATAAATTTAAACTCTAATATAATAATATATTATTTACGTTATGTAATAGTTATTATAGTATTTTCTATCAAATTTTTAACAAAAATAATTTTTAAGATTAAATTAAAAAAACTTAAAATATAAAAATTTAAAATAAAAAAATAATGGACAAATTACAAACACCCCTCGAGATTTGGTGAAAATACAGATTTCCCCCTGAGGTTTGAGAAATTACAAATTGCCTCCTGAAGGTCAAATTTTCATAACAAATTAGGGGAGAATCTGTATGAAAATAAAAATCTCAGAAAATAATTTGTTATGAAAATATAAACTTCAAGAGACGGGATTTAATTTTTCAAATCTCAAGAGAGAATTTGTATTTTCACCGAACCTCGAAGGAGATGTTTGTAATTTGCCCAAAAATTAATCAAACATAAAAAGTAAAGTATAATTTATCCAAATATTTTTTTGTGTATTATTTAATTGACAAAAATAGATGGTCATAATTCAATGGTCAAAAAGGGTTCTTTCCTCATTTATCCTATCAATAATGATTCAGAACATTAATTTGAATACTTTAATAGAGTACTAATGACATGGTCAAGAGAGAAAAAAATAAAATAAATAAATAAAGTTAAACCAAAATATCACATAACAATTACAACTCACTAAAGTTGACTTAAAGCTCAAGAATTAAAACGTCTAAACATTTTTCTTTATCTCATGTCCTTCTATACTGTTTTTTTCTACGATCCGTTACCAATTCCACTGAAAAATGGATCACCCACTGCTTTCAAAATAATAACATCATTATGGCGTAACTTACATTTTATTAATTTTAAATCAATTTCCATGATCCATACTTCTTACACCAATTCCATTGAAAATTGAATCACCCATTGTTTTCAAAATCAACAATGATTCATCCCTCTTTTTTAGGACCCCCTTTGGACCCCCCTCTCTCTCATTGGTCACCTTTTCTTTTTTTTTTTCTTTTTTTTCCTGCTCCTCCAATCACCTCTTGCCACGTGACAAAAGGAGTAAAGGGAGTGACCCCCAAAGGGGTCCCAACCTTTATTCTTTCAAAATAATGTCCTTATTGTGTAACTTACATTTTATTAATTTTAAGTTTATAAAATTTTGAAATATTTTCTAGGTTAAAAATTCTAGATGTATACCATTTCCATTACCAAAAAATTATTACCAATTTAGAAGAGAATTATTCTTAAAAACAATATTCTGCACCAATTTGGCAAGCAATAAGGTTGCCTTCTCTAATATTTTTTTAAGAGTTATTTTTTTTTTTATATTTAATTTGAATTTTTTTGTCGGTGAATTTTTTTCAAAATTATATCAAATATTTCAACATTTTAAACCCTGACTGACAACCTAATTTTTTTTTTTAAGAAAAAGATTGAACTTAAACTTACTTTATAAAAGTTTGTTAATATTTATAAAAAGAGAATGAAGTATGTAACATTTACGTAAAAAATCAAAATTCAAAATTTACACTTTACTTTCCTCATTTTTGATAAATAACTTGGTTATAAAGACAAATAAACCCTAAAAATATACTTAGAACAAAAATGTATATACCATAGAAGGGAAACCAGAGATGGAAGAACACCAATTCTCCGAACACCCTAATACTATGGATACAAAATTATTTATGCCTCTAGAACAAAGCCAACAAAGAATTTGATACCCTTGAAGCTGAAAGGAGAGGCAATATTATCTCAAATCATTTTAAAAAAATATATATATAATATTTGCAATCTATTAATCTCTTAACAAATAAATATAACTTTTAAAGTTGTGTGAATTTTGAATTTATAAAAAAACTTGAGATCTACAAATGAAATCAACAGGCAGAGACATCAAGCCTGAAAATGAGATGGAAAAAAAAAATCACAATTTCTAGAATAATAAACATTGAAAGATTTAAATTATATCAGAATATTCCAAAGGAAGACAGGCCAGAGAAGAATTAAAAAAAAAAAAAAAAAACCTAAAACTTTGGAAGAGAGAGATGAATATATGCCTCCAGAACAAAGCCATCAAGAAATAGATCATCAGATCTCTGCTCTTGCAGCCGAAAGAAGAGGCAATTAAATTATGCACACATAAAACAACCACATATACATATATGAAGATATATTAGTGCTCTCTATTTCTCTCTCTTAGCATTTACGGGGAGGGAGGGAGGGAGGGAGGGAGAGAGAGAGACAGCGCACAGCGTTGTGTTCGTGCCTCATGAGCTCTCTCAGCCGAGCCCTAGAGAGGCCTTTGCAAGTTCAGTATTTATTAGGGTTTTCTGTGTTGTATACCGTAATTACGATCTATCAGCGGCTATGCACTCTGTTTGTTTATCAAACCCTAGTTACCAAACTTATTTTACAGATATAAGTTTTTTTAAAATATTTTTTATTTATTAAATTTTAAAAATACAACTTCAAACTTAATGCTGTGTTTTCAAATTATTATGATTTTATAAAAAATGGCGAATTGCATTAACGGTTCTTATAGTTTCGTGTCACTTTAATCCTTGATTGTAACACATTTGATCCTAAATTTTGAATTTTATTTCAAATAAGGACAATTGAAAATATTATTGTTTAATTTCAAGGACAAAATTTTCAATTTGATAAAATATCAACTAATTTAATAAAAATAAATGTCAAAAAAATATTTTTATATTTTTAAAATTTAATATATCTTTTAAACATTTATTATTATTTTTTTATCAAATTATTTTTTATTATGTATTTAGAAGACGATTTATGTAATGGATGGTTATTAAAATTTTAATGTGTAATCAATATATTTAACATATTAAGTGTTTTTAATTTTGAATTTTTTGATTTAATGGATAGGTTCAATAATGATATTAAAGTTGTCCCCATATTTTATTTTTGAAAAAATAGAAACTAATTTAAAGAAAATAAAAATAATCATTCATTACTTGATCATCATCCAAACACATAATAATAATTAATTTGATAAAATAAATAAGTAAATGTCTAAAAGATATATCAATTTTATATAATTTTATCTTTAGTGCGTAAAAATAATTTTTAAAAACTCAATAATATTTTTTTGACATTTATTTTTGTCAAATTAATTTCTATTTTATCAAATTGACGATTTTACTTTTGAAATTAAGCAATGGTATCTTCAATTGTCCTTATTTGAAACAATATTCAAAATTTAGGATCAAATATGTTACAATTAAAAAGTCAACGACCAAACTGACACAAGTCTCAAACTATAGAGATCATTAATATAATTTGTCTTAAAAAAA
The DNA here is from genome assembly GCA_025200525.1 of Camellia lanceoleosa. Lineage (NCBI taxonomy): Eukaryota > Viridiplantae > Streptophyta > Magnoliopsida > Ericales > Theaceae > Camellia > Camellia lanceoleosa. Next base: position 166,418,428 of record CM045761.1, on the reverse strand, counting down.
AATAAAAAACAACAACAAGAAGAACAACAACTACAAGTCAAGCAAGGGTGAGCATAGTCAAGAGTGGTTCGGTTTGGGACAAAATTAAGATCAATTATTGTTTACAGTTTCATAAAAATTGGAATCAAATTAATCCATTTAAATTATGAAATCAATCCAAACCAAACCATTAAAACACGGTTTGGCTTTGTTGGGATTTATGGTTTTATATAATCTATTCATAAGAAAAATCATAGAACATTTTCAACATTAATTTACCCGTGATTTTTCGAAACTTAACTTAAACAAACATAATATCTAGTAAATAAACATATTATTCAACATGTAGCAAATATAAAACTCCCATCAAACAAATATTTTGTCATAGCAACAATAATTACAAAATTATGCTAAATAAAAACAACAAAAATAGCAATAAGAATAGTAACAACCCATTTCCGTTTGGAAAGTGAGTTGGCTTTTTGAATTTTTTGACTATTTTAGCTTGGGCTAAAAAACTTGGTTTGAAAAGAGCTTTTTGACTTTTTTGGTTTTTTTTTTTTAGATAGAAGAATGTAATGATTATGGGTTGTATGTGATATTTTGTTTGTTGTGGCTAAAATAGCCTATTTTGTCTTTTGTGACTAAAATAGTCAAAAAAACTCTTGCCAAACGGAGGGTAGAGTTGCATGAATTTGGATGTATAGTATAGATATGATTTAAGTTACAAATGGTCTAATTCAATATTAATCTAGAACTGTGAAGCCAAATCTGAAACCGATCAACAGAAACTGATTCTCCAATTTTTCAAATCAAAACCGAATCACAGATTCAAAAAACTAGTCCAAACCTACCGAATTGATTTGGACCGGTTCAGATTGCGGATTTTTCAAATTTTTTGCTTAGCCCTAAAGCAACCCATGAGATAAAAAATAAGTAACCTGAATTTTTTTTTTTAAATTTTTTTTGGCCTTCAATTATTTAAAAATATAAAATAAAAATAGAGACTTCTAGCTATAAAGAAATTTTTTTTTTAATTTTTTTGATAATTAATTAAAATTTTCACTGAAAAAGATACATAATCAAAACTGACTCAAAAGTCTATCAAAAATCTCAAGAAAAACTCTTAAAATTAAATAAAAAGTTTCCCCTGATATATTTTTTATTTTTATTTTGTTCATACCTTTACTAATTTTTCATTTTTAACAAAATGAGACACCATAAATTTATATTTGGTGTAAAATTAAGAATTTTCATTCACATTTTACAAAATTAACCATTAAAAAACATCGCTTACAGCCAAACTACCTATCATACAGCTATCTCTTCTCTCCCATTAACACACATTTTTCAAATATAACATAAAATCTTATGCTAAGCCGAAGCACTGTCCAAACGAGAGCTTAATCTCTGGTCGATCTCAAATTTCACATGCATGTTAATCATAAAGAGCAATATATAATCAATGGATAGGTTTGTTCAACTGTAAATCTTTAAAAATAATAACATAAGAGAAGTTCCGAATGGCCGTTCTAAAAACAAAACAAAACAAAACAAAATAAAACAACGAGATCGCTAAAACATGAACCGGGTGATTAGTAATTGCTGGCAATGGCACCCCATTTAACCCTCACACCTTACTTTCCTTTCCAACAGAATTTCATGCAGCCCTAAGTTCAGCAGAAAAGATGAGAAGATGTCAATTTGTCCCATTTCAAAATTGAAACTTTGAGAGATTTAAATTTAGAAGTGTTGTTTCAGATCTGCTATACACAATCCTTTTGCAACAATTCATTCACACAACCTGTGTTCGAAGAAAACGCAGACAACACTTTGTCCTTCAAATTGACCATATTGATTTATCACAAAAATTCCTATTACTAGCAATCAAACCCATGTTCTTCATCTACACAGCTGCTCAATCTTGCACACAATTTAGCAAACGATATATATCACATTGCTAACAAACTCAAAAGAAGAAACCAAAACAATATTGAACAGAAACCAACAAAAAGAGCATAAAATTTACAGGAGATGCTCTCCATTCCTCCCTTTATGTTTTTCCTAGCAATTTTGTAATTTTGGCAACTCACTGGCAATTTTCTTATTTTAAATATATCTTGCTATTTAAAAGTTTTTTTTATCTCCTAAATCTAACGACAACGCAAGATATATCATCTTTACTATCTCTCTTCAATGCTTCAGAGGTTAATTGCTTGGCTGCCTTCTGGGGATCTTTGATTCTTCTTGCAATATCAACTGCTTCATGATTTTGCATTACCTGAACTAATCAAATGTTAAAAATAAAAATAAAAAAATGCAGTGAGATGTTACAGAAAAGATGCATCACCTTCCAAAGACCATCACTCGCGAGGATAAGAACTTCAGTGCTGGAATCGATATTGATATCTTGAATGTCAGGATCTGACCGCAAATGTGATTTAAGGCTTTTATCTCCAAAAGCACGAGAAACAGCCAACTGTCCATTCACTCTAGGAACATCCCCTGATAGAAAGGTGCAACAGATAACATTTATACGCCTATTTTCATAGTAACAGTCATACAAACTTTAGTCCAATTGAGAACCTTGTTTGATCAAATTATATTATCGGTCATAATTTTTATTCAAGCAAGATAAAAACATGCAAGAAAACTATGTTCATTTTAAGGAAATGCTCATACAATACAAGCAATCCAGAGAGATGCATCAGACATACTCATAGTCATATCCTCATATTAGATGTCCAAGAAGGATATGGACATGGGATACAAATATGGCATGATATGAATAAGTTGACAAGGCAATTTTCAGAAAATCACTACAGAATTTAGAATGCTAAGAAAGACGTTTCATAGAAACAGTTAACATTGCTGGCAACTATATTTCATGTTAAAACACAATCAAGGAATTTCGGACAATACTGAATCATGGACAAAACATAATAAGCTTGTAGGTTTAATACTAAAAAATACGACAAGACTAAATAGTTCTCCAACCTCAATTCTATTCAATAATGTTAGATAGCTTGATATCAATTGTTGAATCAATTTCCTTAACAATTTAAGCTTTTTTAAATGAGTTAATGGTTCAAGTCTCATGTTTTTTTTTCTTTTTTCTTTTTTTTTTTTTTTTTGATTGGCAAAAGTTAGTAGTTAGTTGCTAGATAAGCAATCAAGGGAGTTGAAACTCACGCTCATACACCTTGCAACAAAATCTTGCCCTCCCATTCCACTCCTAAGAGTGGAACTCAAGACCTCCCCTTAGGAGAAACTTCATGGCCGAAGGAATAGCCAACTAGGCTAGAGCCCCTTGGTTAATGGTTCAAGTCTCTTTGCATATTGTTAAATACTTCCACAAGTTTGGTTTAGCCCCATTACGGAATAAACAATTAAAGTCATACCATCACTAACAACTTAAACTTTTAGATGGGTTGGTGCTCTACAATTTAACAAACCGAGCATTCTGATTATAATAGAAGAGTCATTGAAAAGCCAATGAAGCATCAAAACACATTATGTTGTTCTTGAAGTGAAATGGTGACTGAACCTCCACTAAAGCATGCTAACTCCCTTGCTTGTGACGACACACACAACATCCTTGGCCAGGTTTATCGGTCAAGCGATTCTCCATCCGAATTTGACTATCACATGCCTAATGTCCCCTGTACCTGAAGAACATATGCGGCCACGTTGCAACTGCTGAGACCTATGAGGACTGTCCCGCCACTAGTATTAGTGGCCTATACCTCCAAGTTATTGAGTTTATTTATTTATTTGGGGGATAAGCAGACAACGTGTCCCTTTGTCTTTACCTGAGCATGTGAGATTATGGACTCAAATAAGCTGGTGTCTAATACCCAACCCTCCTACAAATAGGAGGTTTCCATCTCAATGCATGCAAGCTAAATAAAATTGCTTGCTTTGGGGAAACTTGCAATTACAATTTGAGGGGAGGACGGCGTTGACCCAATTTTATGAGTATTCTGACTAACAGTTCCGATAGCTTGTACCTGTGCTCGTTTATGAGTTGGGTCAACTCTTGCAAACTTCTTTCATATTTCAACCTAAAACTAGGGTTCCTATTCTAGACCAAAAGATTAACTACTCTCTGCCAACGCTAGAAGGTGACCTTTTCTATCTAAAATTGTGTTGTGCATGCTTTCCCAATTAGGTTCTTAGTATCACTAGCAAACTAGTACCATCTTCTCTTTCCGGCCAATGATCCAATCCAATCATCAAAAGTCAATACTAGATTGAAAATTGATAGTTATTCTCAAGAAATTTGATTTCTCTTTCCCTAGAGTGCGAAGATAATTACAATAGGAGCATTGCTACTCAAGACCAAAAATTAGACCCAATTTTTAAGCCCAGTGATGTGTCAATCAATTAGGATATTAAAAGTAACACTCTTTCTCATATCTTCTCTAATCATCAACCAATTATATCACTTACACATCATTGGGTCTATAAAATGGGTCTAAAAAGTGGGCTTGTATATCATTTTTCTTACAATAGTTACTTATTAATAGGAGGAAAAAAAAAAACTTTTTGAAGCTGATCCATTTAATGGATAAAAGGTGACAGCAAAATAAGCAACTTATCCCATTACACAACAGCCTTGGGTATTAAAACAAAATGTTGGCACCTTAAAAGACAAGAATGAATGACAGAAATTCTGAAGAATTGAAAATATGGATTTCCTAATAAACCAAAAAATGATTTCGATCTGTATGTTGAATCTAAGCACCTTTTCTTGATAAGTAACAAAAGCACCTTTTTTATGAGATTAAAGCCTAAAGTTTGAGTTATCAAATAAACTGCTTATATTCTAAATTCAATTGATAATTTGCATGACAAAATGGTGGCAAAGTAGCATACACTTACTGCAATATGCCTTTCATTCAGTTGATGAAAATTACGCCTAATTCACTTTATTGCATATTGGATCATGCTGCATCTTTTGTTGATTAAGATGCATGTTGCATAAATTTCATATGGGTAATCTAGTCGGTTCACTTCAGCAGTATTAGATGGGGAAAAGTACACAAACTTTGTACCTCTGCAAGTACTATAAGTACTAACGAAGTTTAGTCCTTAAATGGCAAGATATAATGCTTGTATTACATCTTCATGAATGATAAAAGTATTAGATCGGAACAAAAAAGACAGAAGAGAAATATCTCCCTGCTAAAAAATGAAGATCAAAATTTAGAACATGAAACCAATGATCTACATTACACAGACTCGTCAAATTTGGTGAAGTACCCATGCCGACACAACACGGGTATGGGTACAGAATCCGGCCGGGACACGGCATGGAGAAAGTGGATATAGCAAACGAAGAAGAAAGATGGATCCTCTCTCTCTCTCTCTCTCAAAATATAATTTATATAATATATCAAATTAAATTATATATATAGTATATATAATTTAATTTATACATAATACAAATTTTAATTTTTTAACAGAATCTATTATTTCTTAACTTTTTTAAACTCATCTTCATATAATAAATATATTTTAAAAATAACTATTTAACATATCCACGTATTTGTATCCAAATTTGGATTCATATCCACGTATTCTCAATTTTTAATTTTTAAGTGTCCAACCCCTAGATACGCACCCACACCCAATACCTACACCCGAGTCTGTGTAATGTAGCCAATGATTACTAAGCAGAATAACAACTACTACTTTTCAAAAAGACAAATCAGTTAATTCAAAAATTCAAAAATAATAGACCTCAAAGTTTCAAGAGCTAATGAATTAAAACAAACTAAAGTGTATATGTACAGTTTCGTTTCACTTTATTTCTCATTTTTTATATTTTTGGTGCATTTAAAGTGATTGCACCACCTTCTGTCAAGATGGACTAGTTCTAATTTGAACCACAGAAAGAGTCAATTTATGGTTTGGTTGTACTGTATTTGGAATTAGAACTATGTTTAAGATACTTAATAAAGAAATTCTAGATCCTATATATTATCAAAATGCAATATATACTCTTCAGAAATAAATAAATAAAAAGTCTAAAAAATAATAATAATCAAATTCCTATTCTTAACAATGCTATTTGGAAGCTAGTAGGGTGGCATAGAGAGGATAAGAAACTTCAAATTCGTTTGCTTATCAGAATCCCTACCTACAGATATAAGTTCTGCAACACTCTTAAAACCCAAATAAAAATTTTGAAGCCACAGCCTCACTTCAAATGTGATAAGTAGATCTTAAGTTACTAACCACTAAATAGATTCTGAAAAAGAGAATAGTGATATCCACATTTAAATTCCAAAAAGCTAACTTTTTTGATCAATGGGTTATAAAACAATGTTTTTTACAAATAACCTGGCATGTTTGAGACGAAACCTCCTTTATTCTCGATCATGCCTCGTTCCGTGCTAGGCTCGTGATCTGTAGACATTTGTATTACCTGACCTCCTCTTGAAAGAACAGCTCGTGAATCTCCCAAATTGGCTACCCACAGTCTCTGGCCATTTATCAGAATTGCTGTAACAGCAGTAGACCCACCTCTTCCCAAGTTGGAACTGTGTGAAAGAATTGCTTGGTCGGTCTTCTCATAGGCTTTTGAGATAGATGTTCTTGGGTCAGTCCAAAACTCTTCCTAAAACAATTGAACACACGTGTAATATAGCATCAATTTTTTTGTTTTTATGAAACTAAACCAAATATGCAACCAATTTATTTCAGTTTTGAATCACCCCACCTCCTTAAGGATGTTGTCATACAAGTTCTTCTGCAGGTAGGCAGGAACACCATCTCCTAAATGGCCATCAAAGATAGCAAACAGCCCAAGCTCATGTTCTTGTATTTGTATGAACTTAGCAACATGATAATCCTCCATTGGATGATTAGCCTTTCCTTCCACTAGGCTGAAACCATACTTGATTTGACTCTCATGGCTTCTTCCCTTACCAGAGCTATATGATGAATTCACTCCTACACACTAACCTCCCAATTTATTGAAAACCAGTCAAATGAGGCAATATCAGGAAAAAAAATTAAAACAAAAACATTACATCGAGCCATCAATATTTCTTTCAAGGAAATGAGTTCTGAGGTTAACTTTATATGAAAATTAATACAGTAAGATTTTGTGTATTGAAATTATATCTTTTTCTAACAGGATGAAAAAGTGATCTCATTATATGCTTTAAGTAAAGAGAGGCCATACTGCAGAAATGTTGCGATTATAATTACGACTTATTCATTCCTATCAGAATTTGTGTGCACAAACATAGCCAATCCCAGAGTTGTAACGTTTTTTAATTCTAATATTTACCTTACATTCAATGTGATGGAATTTTAGGGTTATTGGGACCACCATTTGGATGTACCAGAAAAATGAATGACTCCATTGACATTTTGCATACCATTTCAAGGTAAAAACCTTACATCTTGAATGGAGCCACTGGTGAAATGGCTGTCATCTTACAAATTGAGATCATATTACTGACACTTTTTTTTTTTTTTGGATAAACCAAGAGATCATACTACTGACACATTATGCTAGAACAAGACCATAATGCAAAAACTGAGCAAATCCTAGTTATAAAGTTTCTTTCATTCCATTCTTTTTCTTTTTTCTTTTTTAAAAATTCTTCATTTCATTGAAATCTAGAAAGGATTCTACGCCAAGAAATATGATCAAGTCACCAACTTTTCTTAATACCAATTTTAGTTGGTGAAAGTGTGACCATTGGATGTCCAAACGCAACCTCAGAATGTTGGGTTTAGCTCCTAATGGCCCTGATGTCAACCCTTCCTGGCGTTAGATAATATGTATATATACGAAAACCCTCGAAATCCAGCACAACAAAACATCCCTAATTACAATAACCCAATTTTATTCACGCCCTGGACTAAAACTCCATATCAGCAAACATAAATCATTGAAGAACAACAAATAGATGAGAAGATTACCTGAACACAGACAGCATTAAAGCAGGCAAACTTGTCCATCAAAGAATTTGCAAAAAAAAAACTATAAACTCTTACATCTACCACTTGCTGTCCTCTGATCGAACTTTCACACAAAACCCATCTCAAAACACCATGAATCTCCCCCAAATTTATAGCCTACATCATCAAAAACAAGAATTCAATTATTGAACAAACAAAACTTCAAAAAACACAGAAAGCCAAAAAACAAAAAACACATGTTGGGTATTTCAGGATTTTGACTTACTGATTCAAAAGACTCTGAAGAACCTCCAGAAATTACTTGATTTGGGTTCGTTTGCACAAACAATTGAATATACAAACAATAGTTCTAGTTAGCGAGAAAAAGAAACAAAGAGAGAGACCATGTAATTTTGTTTTTTCCCTAAAACAATTGTAAAGAAATAAATAAAGATTTGAGATGATAAATTAATGGGCGATGCTCTTTGTGTTTTCTTTTTCGTAACCGTCTTCAGAGAGAGTTGAGTGAGTCTTCGGCCAAAAAAAAAAAAAAAAGGGGCAAAAATGGAAGACTAGGCATTGTTGACTTTCCTGTCCATAAACTCTCTTACCGAAAAAAGTCCCGTTAAATTCTCACCTTGTTCCAATCAAAAATTATATTCTTGCCTAATTGCTGTTACGGCTGTATTACGATATGAGTTGGATTTGTTGAAGTAAAATATTAAAAAATTTAGTCTTAGACCTTTGGTAAAAAAAAGTCGTTTAATTTATTTTATTTCATAAATTTTTGAAAAAGAAAATATATAATTAAATAATAAAGTAAAATATAATATTTTTTTTTTAACAATATTATCTGTGGGGATATATTTTCTGAGTACCAACACGTGGCAAGGTGACGCCGACGTGTCAGCCGAGGTGCCACGTGTCCTGGTCGTGATGCCGAGGTGATCTCGGCTAGGCCGAGGTTATCTCCGAAGATATCGAAATCCGAGATAAGTGGATAAGGGACAAGAGTCCTAGAATGAAGAGGGAACTCAACCTGGATATGGACAAGAGTCCTAGATCGGGAGAAGACTTCAGTTTGGGTAAAGATAAGACTCTTAGAGAGTTTATCTTAGTCCCACTAGGAGTCCCAGATTAGCAGTAATCCTGAGTTCATTGGAGTTAGGCTCTCATTGGGACTGGGATTGAGTTGGCTATAAATAAGAGGCACTCCCATCGGTCTAAGGTATGCTTTTGATACTCAAGTTTGTGAGTTTAGCACTTGATTTATCTTTGAGAGATATACTGACTTGATCGTCGGAGTGCCCCCGGGTGGACGAACCACCGCGGGATTCTTATATTTTACATTGAGGACAAGGTGCCATCTATTCTGCTTGTGTTCTACAGTTGAATCACTAAGGAGGGTAGTGTGGTCAGAAAATCACTCACACAATTTGGCGCCGTCTGTGGGAAAGAAAAAAGAATAGATGGCCAGTAACGGACAGAAGGATCAGATTGAAGACAAACACTCTGCTTTGGGAGTGGGAGATCTATCGACCTCGAAATTTGAAGGGACAAGCGCAACCACGAAACTCGTGACGAGTCACGGAGTGAAAAACGCCCAGAAGGTGGCGCATCAAAGACAACAGATCGAAGCGGATACTACAATAAAGATGACCTCCGGTATGGAAGGATAGATACTGCGGAAGAGCGAAGACCCTTCGGAAAGGATGCAAAAGGCAGGGGGCATGAGTGCTCCCAAGGAGATGACATTCAAGTATAGAAGAGCTCGGCCTAAGTGAGCGGATCACGGATTCTAGATCCGGATCCGAGAAGACATCATCTCGGCCTAGATGAGTAGGCGAGAAGGCGAGAACTTCGACCTAAGTGAGCGATTTGGATTCGGATCCGGATCAGAAAACATGATCTCGGCCTAGATGAGTAGGCAGAAAAGAAGAGCTCAAGCCAGTGAGCGGATCTAAGAAGATAAGATCTCGGCGTTTAAGTCAGAGAAGAGAAGAGCACAAATGACGGATCTAAGATCCCAGAGGATAAAAAGGAAACACAGAAGATCAGACTAAAGTTGGCCAGGTTGAAAACCCCGGCTTGAATCCAAGAAGATGCTTAACCGTAGTTAAGCCGAGAAGATTCTTAACCGTAGTTAAGACCAAGAAGATGCTTAATCGTAGTTAAGCCGAGAAGATTCTTAAACCCGAAGTTAAGACCAAGAAGATGCTTAACCGTAGTTAAGCCAAGAAGATGCTTAACCATAGTTAAGCCGAGAAGATTCTTAACCCGAAGTTAAGACCAAGAAGATGCTTAACCGTAGTTAAGACCAAGAAGATGCTTAACCGTAGTTAAGCCGAGAAGATTCTTAACCCGAAGTTAAGACCAAGAAGATACTTAACCGTAGTTAAGCCGAGAAGATTCTTAACCCGAAGTTAAGACCAAGAAGATGCTTAACCGTAGTTAAACCAAGAAGATGCTTAACCATAGTTAAGCCAAGAAGATTCTTAACCTGAAGTTAAGACCAAGAAGATGCTTAACCGTAGTTAAGCCAAGAAGATGTTTAACCGTAGTTAAACCGAGAAGATTCTTAACTGAAGTTAAGACCAAAGATTCCTTAACACTTGTTGAAATTTGTAGCAATTTACAAGTTGTTAAGCTGACAAAGATTCCTTAACACTTGTTGAAATTTGTAGCAATTTACAAGTTGTTGAAATTTGAAACCATTCCTTAACACTTGTTGAAATTTGTAGCAATTTACAAGTTGTTAAGTGACAAAATTCCTTATCACTTGTTGAAATTTGTAGCAATTTACAAGTTGTTGAGTTGAAACCATTCCTTAACACTTGTTGAAATTTGTAGCAATTTACAAGTTGTTGTGACAAAGATTCCTTATGACTTGTTGAAATTTGTAGCAATTTACAAGCTGTTGAGTTGAAACCAGTCCTTAACACTTGTTGAAATTTGTAGCGATTTACAAGTTGGAGGTAAGCCGAGATCATTCCTTGTCTATCGCTTGTTGAAATTTGTAGCAATTTACAAGTCGAAGATAGATCGAGTTCATGGAGTAACACTTGTTGAAGTTCTGTATGAATTTACAAGTTGGTTAAAACGAGATGATGTAACCAAGTTAAAGAGCAATTTACAAGTTAAAGATAAGCTGAGATTATTGTTTCTCTTCGCTTGTTGAAATTTGTAGCAATTTACAAGTCGAAGTGAAGCCGATGTTATTGCTTACAGACTTCTAGCAATCTACTGGTTGGTTAAACCAAAGAAGATGCTTAAAACTTGTTGAAATTTGTAGTAATTTACAAGTTGAAGTTAAGTCGACATGAAATCATATGTTGAAATTTGTAGCAATTTACAAGTTGAAGTAAAATCTAAGTAGATCATTGTTTAACACTTGTTATAACTTGAGAAAAGTTTATTGTATATGTTAATCCTTGTTGAAATTTGTAGCAATTTACAAGTAGGATAGACTGAGATTACTGTTTAAACACTCGTTGAAACTTGAGAAAAGTTTGCAAAAGTTAACATTGAATAGTATATGTCTTATGCTTGTTGAAATATATGAAAAGTTTGCAGGTCAGTATCTTGCCAAAGTAAAGTTTGTAGTTATTATACCCGAGGTATGTAACCCCGAGAAGATTGCATAAAGAAGGCAAAGAATGAAAGGCACGCAGAATATTCTAAGTATAGAATCATGCAAAGGCAGTCAAGAAAAGACAAAGGCACAAGCATTTAGAGAAGGAAAGTTAAATTAGACATTCAAGAATAATGGGGCACATCGGCTATATGCAGAGCTTACATTGTCTGAAAAGCAAAAAGGTACAAGAGTACAAGCGACAAAAAAGGAAGAACGTCAAAAAGCCGAGATGACGTTTAACCGGTTAAGCGAGATGATGTAAAAGTTAAGCGAGATGATGTTTAGAAGTTAAGCGAGATGATGTAACGAAGTTAAGCGAGATGATGTTGAAACCCGAGAAAAGTTTACAAGCGAGTTAAAATCGAGAATGAAGAATGGCTTAAACACTTGTTGAAATTCTAAGAGAATTTACAAGTTAAAGAGTGCACAAAGTTAAATGTCGGCAAAAGATTCACGAAGTCAAGCGTCGTTTTGGTTAGAAACAGAACCACTAAGTGCGCGAAGTGGTGACGAAATCAGAAAGGAATAAATGCTTCAAGAAACAGTGATGATAGTTTGCAGAGGCCAAGAGAAAGAGGGTCTAAAGGGGTGAATTAAATACCAGAAGTTTTTAATACATCGGCAAAAGAAGAACACATCAGGTCTGTGACTACGGCATGAAGCCAACTTCCCTAAAATGATCCTAAGTGCAACTTATGTTCACATTAGGGGGCAGGGAGAAGGTGCATGGGGAATGAATGATAATTAAGGAGCAAGGAATGTTAACACTTGTTGAAATTTTTGAGGATGAGTTAACCGAAGATTGTGAAGTCTACCACTTGTTGAAATTTGAAGCAATTTACAAGTTTGGTATAGCTGAGATAACACTGAAAGACGTTTCCGAGATATGATCATCCGAGATGACCAACTAGCTTGTTAAGAGCTGAGAAGGTTGGCAAGTACAAAAATGAAGACCTTAGAGAACTGAGATGATGAAAGTAAGAACGTCGGACTGATCTGCTTTGACGAACGACGATGGTTCAGCCTCGGCAGTCAATTTGAGGAGCTTCTCTACCGTTATCTCGGCATCAATTTCAAGAAGGAAGCAAAACTACTTGGCATCAGCGGCAGGTTGTGTCTCACCCCCAAAAGACAGTTGGAAAGAACTTCTCAGCAGTCTTCTCAGCCACGAGCTCAGCATCAATCTCCTGAAGAGTTTGATCAAAGCTCTTCTCGGCGATTGGCACCTCAGAGATTGAAAACAAGAATCTGGAAAAAGACACAGAAAACAATTCGTAATCAAGAATGATGATAAAGCTATCAGGAAATCAAGACAAAAATATTGCACAGGTGTGTCAAGCCAAGAACAGTGGCAGAAATCAACAGATGTGTGAACAGTGTGTATTCAAGAAGATGAATTGGAAACAACGGGTAAAACAGTAATGATGATTAACAAATGAAGCAGAGCTCCTTGGAAAGCAACAAGAAATAAAAAACCAGGAGGAACAGTGGCTTACTAGAAAGAGGGAAGCCGGCATGCGAAAATGACAGAATGACGTAAGCTTCACCGGCGGAAAGGAACGAAGACAGTTGCAGAGCTTGAAAGCTTGGAACAATGACGGATTTAAGCAAAAGAACTAGAAAGAGAAAAAGCCAGATGATTGAATAAAGAGAAAAATCAGAGTCAAGAGGACGACAAAGTTCAAAGATAAAGCCAAGTGCACAGGCACTAAGTAAGTATATGAAGAAACAAGAAAGTAATGACCCAAGCACGCTGCTAGCAACAGAAAGTGGATATGGCAAGAACAGTGCCAGGCATTCAAACAATTCAAAACTTGAAAACAGACGAAAATAGAAGGCAACAGAGGGCAAATAAACGGATTCAAAAGAGTTATGAAAGATTGAGCTTAATAGCAAGTAAAGAGTTTATGAACCTACCAAGTGAAGTGAACGCCGATATGAAAATCGCCAGAGTCAAATAGATGACTGGAAATCGGGAACTCACCAGAAAATGTGAATAGAACGGATGCAAAGCTCTTTGAGTTTATGAAATTAATGAAACCAGAAACCTCGGCTAGAAGGTATGATCTCGAATAGCTTGGAAGGCATGAAGCTTGATACTTGACACAAGTGGACAGTAAAGTCCAGGGAACTTTGAGGTCGGCGAGTTTTATCTCGGACAGAGGGGCATAGATGAGCGAACAGTATAGGTTCCATCACCTCAGAATGCCGAGGTAATAGAACCTAGGGAGCAGTTGTGGGGATATATTTTCTGAGTACCAACACGTGGCAAGGTGACGCCGACGTGTCAGCCGAGGTGCCACGTGTCCTGGTCGTGATGCCGAGGTTATCTCCGAAGATATCGGAATCCGAGATAAGTGGATAAGGGACAAGAGTCCTAGAATGAAGAGGGAACTCAACCTGGATATGGACAAGAGTCCTAGATCGGGAGAAGACTTCAGTTTGGGTAAAGATAAGACTCTTAGAGAGTTTATCTTAGTCCCACTGGGAGTCCCAGATTAGTAGTAATCCTGAGTTCATTGGAGTTAGGCTCTCATTGGGACTGGGATTGAGTTGGCTATAAATAAGAGGCACCCCCATGGGTCTAAGGTATGCTTTTGATACTCAAGTTTGTGAGTTTAGCACTTGATTTATCTTTGAGAGATATACTGACTTGATCGTCGGAGTGCCCCCGGGTGGACGAACCACCGCGGGATTCTTATATTTCTGTTGCAGGACAGCAAGGTGCCATCTATTCTGCCTGTGTTCTACCGCTGAATCACTAAGGAGGGCAGTGTGGTCAGAAAATCACTCACACATTATCATAGTAACATGTTGCTGTGAATCAGAGTAACTGTCAAACAAAATAATATTTTATTGTGAGACAGAGTGATATTTTACTATCAAATAGAGTAACATGTTATTGTTATTGGTTACATCAATTTCGACGGTAATAATTTTTTTTTAAAAAAAAATTCATAGTCAACATAGATTTTATTTGATAGATCTTGATGAAATTTTTTTAAAAAATACTAATTTTATTAAAAGCCGATATCTATATCAAAAATTATATAATTTTAAAATTTAATATTTTGATAATAATGGTATGTGTTGGATTTTTAAAGGAAATTTTTTTGTATTTATCCTTAATACATTAAAATTTTATTATAAAGGAGTTTTAATCAAATCTCCCTAAAATATTAACGCCTTGTTTGGTTTGTTTTTTTATAGATATTCTAAAAAATAAAATTTGAAAATTTTATTTGGTTAATTTTTTTTAAAAAATAAAAATTATTTTTCTCTCTATTACACATTAATTAATCACTTTTTTTTTCTCTCTTCTCTTCTTCTCTCACATCTTATACATTGGCCTATTTTGGAAAGTAAAAAAAAAGCTAACATTTTATTTTATTTTTATACTTTTTTTTGGAAAAAATATGCAAAATAGTAGAGAGGTAATTTTGTTAAAAAAAATGGTTTGAAAACCATCAATAGGTAAATGAGAAATTGACTCCAAAGTGCACCATTTGATAATGGTTTTAAGACAAAATTTATTTAATTTAAAATTTGATTTTATTTAGATAAATTTGTTAATTTTTTGAGTCAAAATTGAATAGGATTCGATTCATAATTCAAATTCTTTAGAAAAAATAATTATATTTTTTATTTGCACTTTTTCATGAAAAAGAGGTAATTCTTTTGAAAAGTCACCATGACCATTCGAAGAGTTACCAATTCATCTATATAAACAGGCTTCCCATTGCATTCATTTTGCATGTAATTTATCTTGTGTTTATTTCCTTCTACACTCTGTCTTTTCTGTAAGAGAATTCTGTACAGTTAGGTTCATCAGACTTACCATGGTAGTGCTGTTTCTGCAAGGTTTGATCGTTGTATCCTGAGAGAAGAACATTCAATAAAAACTTGTGAGTACCATAGCGAGGGATGGATTTGTCTTAAGGAAATTGTTTCCAACATAAGTCTCGATCACATTTGGTTTTGTTTCCAGATTTTACAATCTATTTGTAAGTTTTTTACATTTGTAAGTATTTCTAGTTCTCGGTATATAATTTGGTTTGGTATTATCCAAATAATTTACGTTATATTCAACTCATATTTTTTATATAATTTAGTAATATATTTGATGCAATAATTACGTGTTTCACACCGTACACATAAGAGATTATTCCAACAATCTTAAAACAAATTCGTATTTTGTTTTATACAAAATAGTTATTAATCGGTAGAATCCTGGTTTATATAGATTATTATTTTATTACATCTGTTTTTTCCTATTATCACGGTAGGCAAAACATTGATTTGTTAATTCTTTAAACCATCATTAAGGAAGAAAACATATTAGAATTGGGCCTTTTGAAAGAAAAGGTTTTGTGAACCGGTGCTAGCCTATTGATGATCATAATTTCATTATATAGAATATTTTAATTACTAGTTTTGAATGCATTTTTGTTTCCTAATTGTTGATGTGTGAATTTATTTCATTAGCACAGATTTTTAAAATATCAGAATTTGTTTGTGATTTTTGTACATAGATATTGAATTCATTTTACGACAAATTTTATTGTATAACCTGTCTATCAGGTTTGATAATCACAATTTTGATAATTCATATGTCATATGTTGTTCTTTTTGTTTTACTATTATTGTTGTTGAATATAGTTAGACTTGAACCGATATTTTGTGGTTACTTTCTATTGACACATGAGACCTGAATTGGTACTTCTTTGTTACTTTTTATTGGCACATGCAATTATAGAATATTATATTCATATGATTGGAGAAATTGTTACAATTGCTACATATGTATGTTTATTATTTTTTACGCATACTTTATAGATCCTTTGAGTCTTGATTTGTTTGCTATTTGATTTGTGGTCTTAGCATGTACTCATGTGGGCGTTTTGTTTCTCTGTTTCACTGGGTATGACACCAAATAAAATAAATTTTTATTCAAGATATTTAATTGTGAACAAAATAAGACTCATGTATATGATGCATATTCTATGTATGTGTAGATGTAACTCAAGTTACTTTTAATAGATTTGTTGACTCAGTCAGTAATTGTTTAGAATAAAGCTTCGTCGCTCGAATTTTTCTTCCCTTAATCCCTCGAATGCCCAAAACGACGTCGTTTTGGGCATTCTCTTTTTTTTTTTTTTTTCGTCTTCTTCAACGAGTCTGAGAGGGAGAGGGAGAGGGAGAGAAAGAGAAAGAGGGAGAGGGAGAGAAGAGAGGGGAGCAGCAGCTCCGCCTCCGACCGCCGTCGTCGCAGCAGCAGCTCCGATCGCCGATCGTCAGCTCGTCGCAGCAGCAGCCCGTCGCTCGTCACAGCTCGTCAGTTCATCGCAGCTCCGACCCCGCCTCCGCCTCCTCCTCTTCCTTCCTTCTTCTCTTCTCCTTCTCTGCTTCTGAAAAAAAAATAAAAAAATAAAAAAATAAATTAGGGGGATTCGGGGGAGCTCATTTTCGAGCTCCCTAGCATTACTCAATTGTTTATCATACTATTGATGACATTTACATCCACGTATTAATTTTAGTATTTTTAATTAATTTGTAATGAGATTTTATGACATCATATATTGTTATGAATTTTTTATGAAATATTATGTGATGTCTTAATTTTTTGACTAATTTAATTCCAATGTTATGTCAAAAATTTAGATAAAGTCTTATTTAAAAGTTTGTGAAATTTTCAATTAATTTGTGATTGTGATGATGAACATCACCAATGGATCTCTTTTGAGTATTATGTGGAAAAATATATTTTATGTATAAATAATTTTTTGTTTGAATGTGGTAGTAGTATTCTTATAATATTAAAGCAATTATTAACACTAGAGAAGTTTAAACATGATGGTTTAAACAGTGGTGTCATTCCATTTAATTGGAAGTACATCGAGGAATCTTTTGTGTTGATTATTATTTTGTTAATAATCATTTGAAAGTCATTTTTAAAGTAACTTTGAGCATTGTGACATAAATTATCATCAATTATTATGAAACTTGTGAAGTAGAGTTGGTTAATGTATGAGCACGAAATAATCTTCTTGTATAATCCTATTGATCAAGTTTGCATTCCTCCAAATGTCGTCGCTTTACTCCCTGAAAACACAAACGTGAGTTAGCCGGCGGGTGTGTGCCAGATACCTCTCCGATGCCTAAGTCAGCAAATAGATAATAGACAAAAGTTCTGTGTATTTGAGAGTCAAAATTGTGATACCTGTACATAGGTCTTGTTATGAGCTTTTATAGATTCTGCTCAGCATAATTCTAGTAGGATTCCAACTTTCCTCGTCAGAATCTTCCTAGGAATCATACACCCTACTCACTACCAACCAAGTGAGATGGTTTGCACACTCTTAGTAGGACTATTCTCCTCAGTAGAGTCCTCCTAGGAGTTAGAAAGATAATGCTTATCTTTCCACCCCCTCCTTACTGCTTAACCAAGTGGGATGGTTTTACCATGGTAGAATAACAGCACAACTGAGCTATCTCTAACCTTTTAACACACTCAGCTCAGCGCTTTCACGGGCGATGCTTAGTTCGGTCATTGTTCAACTATACCTCGGTTCGAAATACATAGACCGAGCTAATTGCAACCATTTTTGACCGAGATATCAAAAACAAGGTCTAGTTGCGAAGCCCTTTTCACTACGGCCCACAGATTGGTCTATTGCACTGCTTGGGCCTAGCTCGGCCCTAGTTCACATAAAATCTCCCTCTTAATTGCCCCTTAATCCCATTTGCAACGCATGATTTGGGATTACTTGTTACCAGTTGAGTTAAAACTCCAAACCTCAAACCGAACTTATTTGTTACTGGGCTACCGATTTGCCCGGTCCAAAAACGTCTTGTCAATTGCTCTGCACATCATTCCATCTCCCAAGCATGTCTGAATCATTATCTATTCCCTTGGACACGTGGCTGGCTCCCACTGGTCAAGTACAGCTGTCACAGCCGCTTTCGTACTCCGAAAATTTGAACAGTCCCGCTCATTCTTGTGCTTTATACAAAAAACCCCACTTTTGAATCAAACACTCCACTGTTCATCTTCTCTCCTTGCCTTCTGAGTATCCATACTTACGACCATAGCACCTGCAAAACTGGCGTTCTAGCTGGCTTCCTCACTGCATTGATATTCTTCCTTTCATTTTCAAAACTGTAAGTGGCTCAATTCTTTCTTTTTCTGTTCATTTCGTGAGTATATGTACAGTATAGAAATATATATATATACATATGTTTTTCAAAACGCACTCCTGTAGTCTTCACATAAATGGTAAGGACCACTAAATCCCCAAAAACCACATACCCAGACCTCAACCACACTATAGCGGAATTCTCTACTCAATCTGGAATACAATCTTTTCGATCCAAAATAACACCACAACCGAGTTAGGAACCTGTTTGTGATAGGTGCGTACTCAACCGGACTAAAAAACCTCACCCAATAACCGAGCTAAAAACCTTGAGTCACTCCTTGTGCCACGATCGATCTAAGAACCTTCATGCTCAATAGTCGAGCTAAAACTTGTGCTACAATCGAACTAAGAACGGGTTGTAACCCATTTAGCTGAACTAGGGTTATATTTATTTTGCCTTCTTGCTTAGCCCAGTCCAGTGATTTGGGCTTAACATTTTTTATTCTCCACTTTGCAGACTTTGACTAGGTTGGCTTGGCACACATTTGCACACTCAACCGAGATATTCAACGTCATCTCAACGCCGAGCTAGGCTATCGTGCTAATTTATAAACAATATAAGTTAAATGGGTAAATACCGGTTCTTAGTAAACTCACCTGGGGCCATTGCCGAATTTCGTGAGGACTATAACATTTCTGACGATGTCCATCTCTCATTAGCCAAACTAAATACAACACTCTGGGGAAAACCGGGCTTTGTTCCCTTCACCGTAATATCCATTGTTGAGGCCGGTCTCTGATTCCTAGTTCAACCACTAATATGCGAGTTCCTCAGGTAGACTAGATTATGCCCGACTCAACTCAGCACCAATACTTACCGAATAATAAATGGCATTGCCGAGCTAAACCATCGGCTCGGTTTCAACCTCGGATTGGCCGAGCTATTCTACTAATACTCGCTTGGCCAAAATGATGACGGTTGGGTGTATTATTTAAGGGTACGAAGAGGCTGAGAAAAAATAATAAAAGACACACCGGATAAAGACTTAAATAACGATGATTTTTTCTGGGTTTCTGGTAATTTTGAAGATCAGGAGGCCCAAATACCGGGCTATAACATAAATTGGAATAAGGGGACTGCCGGTAAGGATACCTCGGTTCTCTTTTTACTTTGCTATTCCAGGCTATAATTTTACATTGTGCTAACCGTTGCCTTTCTTTGTGTAGACTTAAACCAGCTAAAGTCATAGTACCCATACACCAACCAAGACGCCCTTCGCGCCGCGCTACGATACCATCATCGCAGTTGGGCTGAGCTGCTAAACTTCGAACCGACCTACTGATATAGCGGAAAGAGGAAGACCAGGGTGACTGACTTCCTTTTGAAGCCTTCCCCCGAGCCAGATCCCACTCTTCCACAAATCAACCTGATCCTTTTAACCAAAGAACAGGAAATGACGAAGAAGAGGGCAGTGTGGGCACTTATCACCGAGTAGACTTCTACTGAAGCACAGGCCGGGCTAGATTCGTCTTGCCAATAGCGCAAAACTGTGGTAGCTCTCCCAACTGCAAGGGCCTCAACATCTCGGCCGAGTAAGCACGCACGTACAGTTTTGACCGAACCTCAACACTTGGCTGATGAGAACACCTTGCTTCCAGAAACTACGATGCCAAGTCCTGAGCCCGTGTACTCAGACCGGGCTAGCCCTTCGGCATGGGCACCAAGAATGACTTATAAGAACTGTGCTATCTCGAACACAGACTCGGTGGTTGCAAACAAGGACCACACGCTTGCCTTCAACCTTGCCAAGAGCGTGTGTCTGCCAAACGACATGGAGCACCATGACCATTTGACCGAGCTCAAAGCCATATGCCCGACCACTAAGTCAATGGTGCTTGTAAGTGCTCTCTTTGTTTGTTTACCAGTTTACAGTCTGTTTGCTCGGTTTTAGTTATAATTGCTATCTCTCCTTCTGCAGGCCATGTAGAAGAACCATGTTGCTCATAAGTGCGTGTTGGAGCTGCGCAAGATAGCACAGCTAGCTGTGTCAGATGCCAATGCTAAGACGGCTGAGTTGAATGAGGCCAAGCAAAAAATGACCGAGCTCGAATCAGAAATCACCCGACTCACCGAGCTGGTCAACTCGGCGGAAGCGGACAAGCAGAAGGTCTTGGCCGAAAAGAAAGACCGCTATCTGCGCGAGCTGGCCAAGCTAAAGAAGAAAAAAGATGCCGAGATCACCAAACTAAACAAGAAAATGGAGGACGCTGAAGATAGGGGCTACAAGGAAGAGGAGGCCACCTGCATCTTGCAATGTGAAGCTGTGAAGGATATATTCTTCAAATGCGGATGGAACGCAGCTGCAACAAAGCTCGGTTATGGTTAAGAAACTGAGGTCTTCTAGAACCCTCATTCCCACTTTATTCCAAGTTATATGGCGGACTACGCCAATGCCATTTAACAAAAGTTGCTTCAAGAGGGGGAGGAGGAGGAAGAATCCCCAGGGCCAAACAACACCCCAGCTGTTGCCAATGATCATGGTCTCAACCGCTTTCGGTCATTTCGGGTGGAGCCCTTTGGTGCCAATCGGTTGATGATACCCTATGGTGACCTACTCTTTGGGCAAGACTGCTCGAGTGGTGAAGCTCAGGTTGACTTGGATGTAGACTTGGATGATCTATTTGCTTGATCTTGTTTTTTCTCTTGAAATTGTAACCGGGCTGAAGCCCCACCTCTTGTAATACACTTTTAAATCTTTGAATGAAATCTGCTATTTTTCTAATCTTTTTGTTCGGTTCATGCCATACTTCTTGTATTTACCCTTTAACTTTAATTGAAAGAGACTTGAACTCTTTGCTCGGTTTCTCATGTCTTAATTTTTATGGCTGAGATAGCCATCTTGGTCTAAGAGCTTTGTAATCTGTTTACTATGTGTTGGTCATAGCTGCTAACTTTCTTCAGCCTAGATCCTTATTTCGGCTGAAGAAAGCTAAATGTTAGTCATACCTGCCAACCTTCTTCAGCCTAGATCCTGATCTCAGCTGAAGAGAGCTAAATGTTGGTTATACCTGCCAACCTTCTTCAGCCTAGATCCTTATCTCGGCTGAAGAGAGCTAAATGTTGGTTATTCCTGCCGACCTTCTTCAACCTAGATCCTTATCTCGGCTGAAGAGAGCTAAATGTTGGTCATACTTGCCAACCTTCTTCAGCCTCGATCCTTATCTCGGTTGAAGAAAAGTACTGAATGTTTGGTCATTCCTGCCAAACTTTTTGATTGCCCCTTGCTGGCAACGATTGAGAACAACTTTTACAGTAGAAAGAATTATGTTGAAAAAACTACTTGTTTTATTTGAAAAAGGGAAAAAATTACAAGTATTTTAAGAAAAAGCTAAAAATAAAATAATTTGAGATTGACAGTGTTCCATGGCCTGGGAATAGCCTTGTTGTCTTCATCTTCCAAGTGATATACCCATTTTCCTGCTAAACCAACCACTTTGAATGGTCTTTCCCAGTTAAGTCCTAACTTGCCATGTCCAGGTACCAAAGTGTTGCCCATTATTTTGCGTAATACCCAATCCCTAATCTTGAATTACCTCGGATGTATTGTTTTGTTATATTTTCTGGATAACTCCTGCTGGTATGAGGCAATGTGAACTAGAGCTCTTTCCCTTCTTTCTTCTACAAGGTTGAGTTCCAAGGTTATGGCTTCTTCATTGAAGTCTGGGTCAAAATTTTCACTTCTAATAGTGGGAAGGCCTACTTCCAGTGGGATTACTGCCTCCATGCCATAGGCCAAGAAAAAAGGCATTTCTCCAGTTGACCGCCGATGTGTGGTATGGTAAGCCCATAAAACATGAGGAAGCTCCTCAGCCCACTTGCCTTTTGCTCTCTCCAACCTTTTCTTCAAACCATCTAAGACAACTTTGTTTGATGCTTCTACTTGGCCATTCGCTTGAGGGTATGCTGGTGTAGAGTTGTAGAATTCTATCTTATATTCCTCACAAAAGTCCCTGAAGATTTTTCCATGGAACTGAGTGCCATTGTCAGATATTAGAGCCTTGGGTATGCCGAATCGAGTTATGATATTCTGTCAGACAAATTTCTTAACATCTTTCTCCTTTATTGATGAGAGTGCTTCAGTCTTTACCCACTTTGTGAAGTAGTCTATTGCTACGAGAAAGAACTTTCTGTTGGCGGGTGCTGTTGGAAGTGGTCTCACTATGTCCAGGCCCCACATTGTGAAGGGCTGTAGGCTAGTTAATGGTAAAAGTTCTCTGGCTGGTTGATGTATTTGGTGTGTGAACTTCTGACATTTCTCGCACCTTTTGAAATATTTCTCTGAATCTGCTTGCATGTATGGCCACTAATATCCTTGTGAAATTGCTCTGTAAGCCAATGATCTTCCCCTTTGATGGCTTCTACATATGCCTTCATGTATCTTGAACAAAAATACCTCGACCTTGCTGGAATGGACACATTTCAGGTAAGGTTTTGTGAATGATTTTTTGTACAATGCCAGTGATGGAGAGAGCTAGAATCGCTGTGATTTTGCTCTAATTTTGTTGGCTTCTTTCTTTTCTTCAGGCAAGATGTCGTCTTTTAAAAATACTATGATGGGGTCCATCCAAGAAAGGCCTAGTTCGGCACAACATACCTCAGCTACTTTGGGTTCTTCAATGCTTGGTCTAGGTAAAAAGTTGATCAGTAATGGGTGTGGGATAGATGTATCCGCCATTGAAACAAAACCTGCCAGCTCGTCTGCTCTACTATTTTCTTCTTGGCCGATTTGCTCTATCCGAACTACTTCGAACTTTATGATTTCTCTAACTAACTCTTGGTACTTAGCCATCCTCTTATCGTTTGTCTCGTAGTCGCCTGAAATCTGGTTTACTACCAACTGGGAATCACTATAAACCATTAGCTTAGTGGCCTTCATAAAAAGTGCTGATTTTAGGCCTGCTAACGGTGCTTCATACTCCACCTCATTGTTGGATGTTGGGAAGCCGAGGTTGACTACCTGTTCAATTGTTAGGCCATTTAGTGAGATGAGGACTATGCCATGTCCTGCACCATGCCTATTGGATGCTCCATTCATGAAGAGTTTCCACATCTCTTCAACGAATAGCTTCCAGCAAGTAGAGGGATCAAATGATGTTTTGGGATCATGAGTGTCACTAATGTTTTCTTCCAAGTCCATGCCTGTTGTTGGGGTTTGATCTTCATTGTTTGACTGCCTTAAGTCTTTACTTTTTGATGGATCCTCACTGGGAATAGCATGATTTGCTTCTTCTTTCCAGTCCTCAGTCCTGTGTGGCTTACAATGTGGCTGGGCATCCTGCATTAGGGGTTGCGCAGTTCCCGTGACACTTTCCCCTTTTACTTTGGTTGCATCAGTTAAATCGACTGGGCAGATGTGATGACTTCCTAGTGTGAACTCAGCCACAAAGTCTGCTAAAGCCTGGCTTTTATTGCTATTCTAGGTTGAAACTTGATATCGAACTACCCCAACTCCACCGCCTATTTTAAGATTCGTCCAGAAAAATTCGCCCTCTCAAACAAGGCCTTTAATGAAAAAGCCGTTAAGACGATTATGGTGTGGGCATGGAAATAGTGTGACAACTTTCTTGAGGCCATCATCAAAGCTAATGCCAGTTTTTTAGTGGTAGGTACCTTGTTTCAGCACCTAGCAAGGTTTTGCTGACATAAAAGATGGGCAGATGTTGGATCCCTTCCGCTCTGACTAACACTGCGCTGACTGCATGCTGTGAAACTGCTAAGTACAAAAAGAGCTATTTTCCTGGTACCGGGGTTACTAACAACGGATGAGAGGTCATGTAGTCTTTCAAGCTCTCTAGGGCGCAGTCGCATTCCTCATCCCACTCAAATTTGGCTTTCAATGCTTAGAAGAATAGTCGACATCTATTTGACAACCGACTTATAAACCGGTTGAGCACGACTGCTAGGCCAGTGAGATGTTGTACCTCTTTGACTGTGTTGGGCCTCTCAAGATCTTGGATTGCTTTGATCTGAGAGGGGTTTGCTTCTATACCCTGGTTGGTTACTAGAAAACCTAGGAATTTGCCTGATCTTACGCCGAATGCACACTTAGATGCGTTTAGACGCAACTTGTGAGACTTCAAAATTTAGAACATTTCATCTAGGTCCTTGAGATGGTCCTTCTCATCCTTGCTTTTGACCACCATATCATCTATGTAAGCCTTCATTGTTTCGCCTAACAATGGTTTAAACATTTTGGTGACTATCCGTTAGACTGTAGCCCCTACATTTTTTAGGCCAATAGGCATGACCTTGTAACAGTACAATCCTCTAGGCATTGTAAATGATATGACCTCCTGGTCTAGTTCATACATAGCAATCTGATGGTAACTTCTATATGCATCAAGGAAGCTAAGTCGGTTATGTCCTGCCGTCAGGTCCACCAGTTGGTCTATCCGTGGTAGGGAAAAACTATCCTTTGGGCATGCCTTGTTGACTGTTTTGTAGTCCACGCAAACACGCCATTTTTCGTTCTTCTTTGGCACTACTACCGTATTGGAGATCCACCTGGGATAATGTACTTCTCTGATGGCTCATGCCTCCAACAAGTTTCCTACTTCCTCTGTCACTATCTTTGTGTGGTGGAGCGCCGATCTGTGAGTGTGCTAAATAATTGGTCTAGCAGTTAGATGAACATTAAGTTGATGGCAGATGAAATTTGGGTCAATGTCAGGCATGTCGTATGGTGTCTAGGCAAACACTTCGATGTTAGAGGTTAAGAATTCCATGACCTCTATTCTCTCAGTGCTGGACAAAGACGAGTCGAGCAAAAAGAACTTTTCTAGGTTCTTTTCATCTATCCTTACCTCAATCAAATCTTCCACTGCCTTTTGTTCTGCTGTTTTGCTAACATCTGCAAACAGTTTATTGCTTTCTAGCTCTTCCACCATCTGAACAAACCCTTTTGCAGCATGGCTGCCATTTACTGTGACAACACACTACTTCGACATGATTTGGTCTCCTAAGACTTCTTTAATCACACTATTTTCATTAGGGAATCGTAATGCCTGATGGTAGGTTGACGCCACTGAGTGCAGGGTATGCAGCCATGCCCTTCCCAAGATTATGTTATAAGTGGAAAGGACCTTCAATACCCAGAATTCCACCTATTTTGTTATGGTTCTAGCCTTGACTAGGAGGATTATCTTACCCACTGGCCATTTTGGCATTGAGTTGAAACCGACAAGGGGAGATATCGTAGGTGCCAAGTCTTTGTCCTCCAGTTTCAGTTGTTTGAATGTCTCATAGTACATTATCTCGCATGAGCTTCCTTGGTCAATCAGAATCCGCTTAATGTCAAAATACTTGATGCGCAAAATGACCATCAGTGCGTCATTGTGAGGGCAATGTAGCCTTGCTAGGTCCCTATTTGAAAAGGATATGACGTTCATGGCCTCTGTTCTGCCATTTTTTATGGTAAATTGTGCACTCAATATCTCTCTCAAGTGCTCAGCCTTTTTGATCATCCCTCTGAGCTCACATATACGCTCAGGTTTGATGATCCCATATATAACATTGATTACGCCTTAGGGTGGACCTTCGACTGACATCCCGTTTGGTCTGTTGAGGTCCTAGGGGGTTTGTTGTGTTCCTCCTTCTATATACTAGTCCAGGTGTCCAGCAGTCACTAACTCCTCCAGATGCTACCTTAATGGCGTGCAATTTTCAGTGCGGTGCCCCTTTTTATCATGGAAGGTGCAACGGGACCTCTTATCATAGCCTCTTTGTGCTTCTCCCAACTTGGCTGGCCGCCGAACGAAAGGTTCATCACGTATCTCGCCAAGAATCAGGTAGATAGGTTTATTGAATACGGTGGTGATGGCAGTGCGGATTCTTAACTTCATTTTTTCGGGGTCCTCTCTGTTGGCTCGTCTGCCTCTCCCATTCTTGCTTGGTTGTTTCATCGTGTTGATTTTCGTTATAGTCTTTTTATCTGGTATTGTTGTTGTGCCAGATTTTGCTTTAGTACGGGCATTATCTTCCTCTACTCGGATATGTTGATGCACTCTCTCCATTAAGGCCTCTATCGTGAGGGGTGACATCATTGTCATTGAGTCCCTCAGTTTGTTACCGACTGGTAAACCCTGTTTGTATTGTGCGATGGCGAGATTTGTAGGGTAATCCCTGATCTGGTTGAAGGTCTCCCAATATCGACTGTTGTAAGACCTCAATGTCTCATTTTCGCCCATGTCAATGGAGAGTAACTGGTCAATCTCCACCGGTGTCTTGGTATTCATTCTGAATCTAGTCACGAACGCTTCTGCTAACTATGCCCATGAGGCTATCTTTGCTTACAGCGACCTTCAACCGAGTTAGACCTAGGTTGCCAAGGCTGGATGGAAACATGATGCACATTAGAGCCTCGTTCCGCCGGTATACTGCCATAACCTGGCGAAAGTGGCTTAAGTGCATATAGGGGTCTGACATCCCCCTCATAAGTGGTAAATTTAGGCTGGTGGAAGCCCGTGGGTAGGGATGCGTTCTCAATTGTTGGAAAGAACGGCGAGCTCTGTAACCTTGCCAATATTTTATCTGCTGGTTCATAAGCATAGCACGACATTGACATTCCTACCTTGACACTCCCATGTGTCCTAGGGGCCAACCGCTGTAGGGTTGAAACTCTGCGGGGGTCGCGAGCCCTGGTGTCCTCCTTCCATCATGCCCTCTCCTCGAGCACTGTTCGCAGGTCCGCTGTCCTAAGCAACTCCGTGTGCTTAGATGTCATTTGGTGCGTGTGCAAGGGCCGATAGTTGCTTCCCTCTATATAGGACCGTTCAGTCCTTGTTCTCTCAGACATGGAGTAACGAGTCCTGGAAGTCCACGATTGAGTGTCGCCTGTTCTAAGGCTCTTATTTTCTATTTGTGACGGCGTGACATGTCTGTCACGATCTTTTGAGTGGCAAGAGGGCATGTTGCCTTTACACCATTCTTCTGTTGCCACCCCTTTTTCCTTTATCTGGCGCTTCATTGTCTCCATATCTACCACCATCCTCCTTATTAACTCGTCATTCTCCCTCACGCGATCTTCCAAAACTTGAGGATCCAACCTCCGCCTCTGCTTTTTCAAATTATACGAGTACAAAATAATCTTCTCGCATAATCTTGTTGATCAAGTTTGCGCTCCTCCAAACATCGTCGCTTTACTCCCTAAAAACATAAATGTGAGCTAGTCGACGGGTGTGTGCCAGATACCTCTCTGATGCCTAAGTCAGCAAATAGACAATAGACAAAAGCTCTGTGTATTTGAGAGTCAAAATTGTGATACCTGTACATAGGTCCTGTTATGAGGTTTTATAGATTCTGCCTGGTATAATTCTAGTAGGATTCCAACTTTGCTCATCAGAATCTTCCTAGGAATCACACACACCCTACTTACTACCAACCAAGTGAGATGGTTTGCGCACTCTTAGTAGGACTTTATTCTCCTTAGCAGAGTCCTTCCAGGAGTTAGAAAGATAATGCTTATCTTTCCACCCCCTCCTTACTGCTTAACCAAGTAGGATGGTTTCACCACGGTAGAACAACAGCACTGTAATAACCCCGACCTCGGATTAATGCTAATTCATGATTAATTATGCTTAACATTAATTTAGAAGGAATCCGGAATTAATTTGCATGTGTATCGCATTATCTTTGGATTTCTATCTGTTTGCCATAAAATGATCTGTTCATGTTTCAACTTTGAATTGCGAATTGAAGGCCTTATCGGCGTCCGAGTCAGAAATTGACTTGATTTATGTGCTAGTTAGGATTTATAGAATTTTATGGTATGTTTAATTAAAATTCGGTTTGGAGCGATTAAATTAGATTAAATAACGTTAAATTACATTGGTTAAGTTAATTACCAACTTGCCATTGAGTGGCCATTCCTATACACTTGTTTGGGACTTAATTAGCACATTTCATCTATCATTTCCTCAGCCATTTTGGGACCAAAACAAAACGTAGGGAAGAGTGAGAGAGGAGAAAAAATTGAGTTCAACAAGAGACTTGGCTTGGAACTTAGGAGAATTGAAGAGGCTTGGCAAATTTGAGCTCCTAGACTTGGAATTTAAGGTTTTAGGTAGAAGAATCATCTTCTTGATTGTAAATTTAAGAATAATTCTTGCATGGTTCATGGTTTATTAGTGTCTAAAGTCAAGAATTGGATTAAATGTTGAATAGTTCATGCATGCATGTATAAATTGTCCATGTTTTGAGTTTGAATTCTAAGATTTCTTCCATGCATGTATTAATTTCACTCACATTGTGGTCATTTATCTTGTTGTCCATCAAATTATCAAGTTTGATCATGTTTTGGAGGGTTTGGTTTCAAGGGAATTCTTGCATGTTACATTCAAGTTTTGTTCTTGAGATTTTATTTGAAATTGTGTTCAATTGACTCACCCTTGGTGTAATAACCCTCACCACTGTTTACTGAATGACTACTGATTACTGTTAAACTGAGACTGATTATGATTGATAACTGAAGTAATCGAAATACTGAAACTGATTGACTTAGTATATGTTAGTTAAATTGTATTATATCTGTTTGCTTGCCAAATTATCTGTTCATGTCTTTGTGTTTAAATTGCTAATTGAAGGCCTTATCGGCGGCCGAACCGGAAATTGATTGATGATTTAGGATCATGAGAATTTATGTGATTTTATGGTATATTTATTGAAAAAGTGATTTGGTATGGTTAAATTAGATTAAAATAAGCCAATCACAAGAGTTAACTTAATTACCATATTGCCATTGTGAGTGGGCCTTTGTTTATTAATATGTTGAGTCTTGTACACACTTAGACCAACATTTCAGCAGCCACATTTTGAGCATACCACTGAATTAGAGAGAGAGGAAGTGAGAGAGTTGAATTCAACTTGTTGTTGTTTGAGAATCTTGAGGAAATTGAAGAGTAATTTGTATAATTGAGCTCCTACACTTAAACTACAAGGCTTAAGGTAGAAATTCATCTTCTCATTCTTGTGTTTAAGTTAGTTCTTGCATGGTTCATGCTAGATTGAAGAATTGAGTTAAGTTTTGGTCCTAAAATGTTGAATTAGAGCTCATTCCATGCATGCATGTACATGTCTCTCATTTTTGAAGTTGTTCTTCATGAATTCCCTCATGCATGTTCATGTTAATGTTAAGGACCATGTTTTCATCTTGTCTTTGGAAGAATTGGCTTATTAGAGCATGTTTTGAAGCTTTGAAATGATTGGAGTTCATGCATGTTCCATGTTCTTCATGTTCATGAAAATTGGTTTGAAATTGAGTTAGAATTAAACACCCTTGGGCTTTGATTTCTCAAATTCAGCTTTAAATCATGTTGTTCTATGTGTTTACAAGTGTTTTCCAGAAAATTAGCCCAAGAAGATCAAATTTAGTGCATTTAAACTTGATTTAAGCTTGGAAGTTCAAATATGAAAATTCCAGATTTTGGACTCCCGCTCGAGCGGTAAAAGTGGCGCTCGAGCGGGAAATTCGTGCTCCCAGTACTTTGCACTGTGTTGAAGTTCGCTCGAGCGGAAGGATTGACGCTCAAGCGGGACCTTGTGTCTTACGCTCGAGCGGCTATCGAGCGTGAATTTCACCTATCCAGTACTTTTTGGTCCGCTCGGCGGTTAACTCAGCCCGAGCCGCCTTGTTTCAATCGAAAATTCTGAACTTTTTTGACTCGTCAATACATCTTTGCGTCTTTATCCCATCCTAGGCATTCTTAGGCCTAGTTTAAGACATCTTAATGAGATTATAGATGTAGAACACACCGAGGCAAATAGGGATTAAGTTATCATCTTTCCCAACTGTGTAGCTTAGTGTGTGTTCAATCAGAACCTGTAGGGTTGGCTTTCAGGGACGCTCTAGCTATCAGCCCGTAACTCGTGAGTAACAATTGTGTAAAGATATGTTCAAAATGATTATCTTTTGAATACTGAACTGTATTGTTTTCTAAACTGTTATTGTTAACCGAATGAATGTATGTCCTATGTTCAATCAGACATTGTGGCATCCTTAGCAATTCTTGTTACTAAGCATTCTTTATTCACAGAGATCTCTGTCGGTTTCTCGTTGGAACCACTCATTTCTTGATTGATGGCCATCATTGGTATTCGATCTTTTAAGACCTCTCATTTCTTTGTCTTGCTATGCTAATGGATGTACCATATATGGTGAATAGTTCTAAGCGAGAAAAAAAAAATCTTGATTTAATGAACTGTTTTCATTACTGTAAGGACATTCATTCTAAACCTCTTTACGCATTATGTTATTCACTGGGCTTTAGCTCACTGTTCATATATATATGTAGGTGTACAGGCATCGGACCAATGCTAGAAGCGTTAGGGTAAACTCCAGTTTTGTCAAGCCAACTACTGTGCCTCACTGCGAGGTTCCGAGCCTATCTAGCTAAGGCTATGGGGTGTTTTAGTTTTCCCCTACATTACGCTTTTGTAATGATTGTATAGGTACATTCTTGTCTTATTAATAGGGTTTGGTCCTGCTACGAATAACTGTAAATGTTGTGCATACTGTTCTGTACTATGTATATATCTATGTATGTATGAAAAATCTTTTTGCATACAGACTGTTACAGCTCATTGGACATTGTTTATTTACTGTTTTGGCTTCCGCCATGCCCCTATGCTTTCTTTTTCTTGTATTCTTATGTGCCTTGATAATTTCTTGGCATCGATTCTGATGCTAAACCCATAGGGGCGGGTTTGGGTCGTGACACTTGGGCTTGACTTTTACAAATTGAGCTTTGAAACACCTTATACTATGAGTTTACAAGTGTTTTCCAGAAAATGGGTCCAAGAGGTCGAGTTTTGAGGTGTTGAATACTTGGTTTGAGCTTCGGAGGCAAATTTGGAAATTCCAGAGTTTGGCTTCCTCGCTCGAGCGAAGGATTCCACGCTCGAGCGACCATCGTTTGTTCAGAGCTACGCTCGAGTGAAGGAATGGTGGCTCAAGCGTAAATCGCAAGCTCTCAGGTTTTTGGTGCACGCAAACGTATGCTCGAGTGACGAGACCTATGCTTGAGCGAAGAGCTGCGTCTCACGCTCAAGCAAGCATCGAGCGAGCATTGAGCGTAAAATTTCAACAACCAGTATTTTTGCATTTTTACAGACCGCTCGAGCGAAGGAGTCTACGCTCGAGCGACCCCTCTGTTTTAGCAAGCTCGCTCGAGCGAAGAAAGCCACGCTCGAGCGAGACCCCTGTTTTCAGCAAGTTTTGAAAAATATTTTCCAATGCATCTTTGCATCCTCATTCTATCCTAGGCATTCCTAGGCCATGTTTTAGACCCCATATTGAGGATAAGAAATTAGAAACACACTTAGGGCCAATGAAATAAGTTTTGTACAATTAGAGCGTGTGTTTCAAGTGTGCGTTTGTTATGTATTGTGTAGATCACGTGCCACGTACCGTTTGACCAAGTTTACTCCGTCTGTCTGTTTCAAGACCCACTGTGAGTAATAACTTTGTAAAGTTATGTTTAACCTATGTATTTTCTAATTGGTACGGTATAATCTGTTTTCTGAAATGCTATCTTACGAATGATGAATGAATGTCTAACTTTCTGAAAAGTATTTGTGGCACCCTTAGTTCACGTAGCCCTCGCCCGGGGGTAACAATACCGCGGCCAATTTGCATATGGCCCTTGCCCGGGAGTAATAATACCGCAGCCAATCTGCACGTAGCCCTTGCCTGGGGGTAACAATACTATGGCTACTTGCGCACAAGATATGGACCTTTGTGGTCGTTGGTACCAACTATGTATGTGGGTCTCTGGACCAATCTGATCTGACAGCTAATGGGTGTACTACGTATGATCTTATGCAAAATTTGAACATGAAAATGTATATGAATCTGTTTCTGTTGTGAAGTCTGATTATGCTCCGATTTAAATGCTGGATTCTAACTTGTGCTGGACATCATTCATATAACCCTTTTACTCTGTTATTATTCACTGGGCTTTCGCTCGTAGTTTATATTATGTATGTAGGTGAGCCGGCATATGACCAAGGCCAGAGTTGACGGCCTTCTGTACTATTTTTTTCAGCCAACTGTTGTGCCTCCCAAGGAGGTTCCAATCGAAGTTTAATGCCATGGCTATTTTTGTACTTCATGCTAGTCTTTGTGTTTACATTGTATAGCCAGGTCTTGGGGAGTACATTCTGTAAATGCCTTGTAAATATTGTGTATTTGGACTGGCATGTTTATGTATATATCAATAAATTTAAAGTGTTTCTGTCTCATGTACGTTATCACAGCTCATTGGACCTTGTCTATTTTGTATTATTTCTTCCGCAGCCCCTTATTATTTGCTAATCTGTTCAGAGGCCTTTGGTAATCCACGGATTCTTGGCGATTCTGATGCTAAACCTCTGAGGCGGGTTTGGGTCATGACAGAGTGGTATCAGAGCACGTGTTCTACCGTACACACAGGTCCGTATGAGCTTAGGGTGTCCTAGTAAGAGTTAGGAGCATTCCATCTGCATGTGTGAGTGGGTGGTAATGCAACTGAATTTGAAAACTGAATGTACATTTAAATCAAATGAATTGAAGGAAACGAATAAGATTATGCCTGTGTTTATTATCATTTGATGTCTGTATAGTAAGATGGAGAATGCAAGGGGAAGTGGTGAAAGTGAATCGTCGGAGGCTCGCATGGGCCGAATGGAACAGATGCTTGCAGCATTGACTGAAACCTTGACACAACAACAGAGACAACAACCTTTGCCCCCTCCGCCTCCACCGGCACAAGCCGAGGCAGATAATAATGACATCATCAATCTAATATAGAAATTCATGAAAATGAAACCGCCGACGTTCTATGGTGGAATTGAACCTTTGAAAGCAGAGACGTGGCTACTTGAAATAGAGAAATTGTATAAAGTGTTCCCTTGTACCGAAACTCAGAAAGTCCTCCTAGCCACCTTCACTCTGAAAGATGAAGCTCGTAGGTGGTGGTTACTGATCCGAAATGGCAATGGGAATATGACATGGGTACAGTTTAATGCTATCTTCTATGACAAGTACTTTCCCCAATGTTTTAGGGATCGGAAAGTGTCGAAATTCCAAGAACTTAAACAGGGAAGAATGGATGTAGCAGAGTATGAAGCTAAATTCACCGAACTGGCACTGTTTGCTCCACATATGGTGGATACTGATTACAAGAAAGCACGAAAGTTTGAGGGAGGGCTGGACCTGGAAATATTTGACCAAGTGGGTGTCCTAAAATTACCTACTTATGTGGAGGTACTCGACAGGGCATTGATGGCAGAAGCCACAATAGCAGCTAAGAAACAAACTACAACACCAACAACAGAATGGAGAGGAAAGAGGACCGGATTTAGTTTCAAGAAAGGCTGGTCAGTTTTGAAAAGGCAATATACAAGATCCTCCAGCAGCTCTAGCCAAAGTAGCGGATCTACTCCAAACTGCCCTGACTGTGGAAAGAAGCACAGAGGTGCTTGTTATCGAACATCAGGTGCGTGTTTTCGCTATGGCAAGACTGGCCACATGGTGAGGGATTGCCCGATGAGATCCATCGAGCTTAACCGTCCTATGACAAGTTCCACCGGGTCTGTTTCCGCAGCAAGACCAAATGCAAGAGCCGACGTTAGGGGGAATGCAAACAATGAAACATTAAGGCAAGGGAGAGTGTTTGCCTTAGTGCCTGGTGACGTACCCAACACCTATACTATGGTGTCAGGTACACTCTCTGTATGTTCTCAAAATGCATGTGTACTAATAGATTCTGGTTCTACACATTCCTTTGTATAGTATGCTTTCTCTCGAAAATTGACTAGACCACTAGAACAAATGACATATGTGTGATTTGTATCCACACCGTCTGGGGATTCTATGATGTGTACTCATGTTTATCCGGCATGTGATATTATGATTGGTGATATGGTGTTATATGTGGATTTATTACCCTTGGACATTAACCATTTTGATTGTATTTTGGGGATGGACTGGTTGACTAAATATTGTGCTACCATTGACTGTGCAAATAAAACTGTTGTGCTTAGACCACCGGGTATGCCTGAATTTACTTTTATTGGGAATGGGGTAGTTCCTCTCCCATATTTGATTTCGGCTATGAAAACTGTAAAACTCCTTAGGAAGGGATGTAGGGGTTATCTGTGTTGTATACTAACTGCACCATCTGACGGTACTACTGTAGAAACAATCCCTGTTGTTTGTGACTTTCCTGATGTGTTTCCGACTGACTTACCTGGGGACTTAGTTGATAGAGAGATTGAATTCACTATTGAAATGTTTCTAGGGACACAACCTATTTCCAAGACTCCTTATAGAATGTCTACCTCTGAATTGAAAGAATTGAAAATCCAACTTCAGGAACTGTTAGACAAGAAATTTATCCGTCCGAGTACTTCACCTTGGGGTGCTCCAGTTTTGTTTGTTAAAAAGAAGGATGGGTCTTTGAGACTGTGTATAGATTACTGAGAACTGAACAAAGTGACTATCAAGAATAAATATCCTCTGCCCCGAATAGATAACTTGTTTGATCAACTTTAGGGTGCCCAAGTGTTTTCCAAAATTGACCTCAGGTCCGGGTATCATCAATTAAAGGTTAGAGCTGAGGACGTAGAGAAAACTGCATTCCGAACTAGATATGGACATTATGAATTTTTAGTGATGCCGTTTGAGATGACCAATGCACCTGCAGCTTTCATGGATCTTATGAATAGGGTGTTTAAATCATATATGGATGACTTCATTGTTGTATTTATTTATGACATTTTGATTTATTCTAAAGACAGGGAAGAATATGAGAACCATCTGAGAACCACCTTGCAGATTTTGAGAGAAAGGAAATTGTATACTAAATTGTCCAAGTGTGAATTCTGGCTTGACAATGTGGCATTTTTGGGGCATGTAATCAACAAGGATGGAGTTTCTGTCGACCCTCAAAAAATTGAAGCCGTTGTGGATTGGCCTAGACCGACAAATGTGACAGAAGTCCGAAGCTTTCTGGGACTTGCAGGTTACTATAGGAGGTTTGTGAAAGACTTTTCCAAGCTTGCCCTGCCATTGACTCAATTAACTCAGAAAAATGTGCCATTTGACTGGAGTGAACAAAGAGAGGCAGCTTTCCAAGAATTGAAAACCAAGTTAGTGACTGCACCAATCTTAACTTTGCCTAATGGTACTGATGGGTTTCAAGTGTACAGTGATGCTTCCTATAAAGGCTTGGGGTGTGTACTAATGCAAAATGGAAGGGTGATTGCCTATGCTTCTAGACAACTTCGACCTCATGAAAAGAATTACCCAACACATGATCTAGAATTAGCGGCTGTGGTGTTTACTTTGAAAATATGGTGTCATTATTTGTATGGGGTAACATGCGAGGTGTATACAGACCATAAAAGTTTGAAATATTTCTTCACCCAAAAGGAATTGAATATGAGACAAAGGCAATGGTTAGAACTAATCAAGGACTATGATTTGCAAATCTTGTATCATCCAGGAAAGGCTAATACCATAGCAGATACCTTGAGCCGAAAATCAATGGGAAGTTTGTCATGTCTGTTATCTAACCGGAAGGAATTGCTTAATGACCTAGAACAAGTTGGGCTGTCAATTGCTATTTCTACTCAACCTACTATACTCGATGAGATCAAACAAAAACAATGTGAAGATGAATACTTGAAAAAGATCATAGAGGAATTTGATTCGAAGCCAAGGCCAAGATTTGTGTTTGAGAATGGTGTGCTGAAATTTCAGAACCGTCTTTGTGTACCCAATTGTTATGATTTGAGGAAACGTGTTATGACCGAAGCTCACAGTAGTA
Organism: Camellia lanceoleosa; assembly: GCA_025200525.1. Lineage (NCBI taxonomy): Eukaryota > Viridiplantae > Streptophyta > Magnoliopsida > Ericales > Theaceae > Camellia > Camellia lanceoleosa. The sequence goes on along the minus strand of CM045761.1, from coordinate 166,381,888 downwards.
AATTTGCTATGCATCCGGGGAACACGAAGATGTATCATAATTTGAAACAGAATTTTTAGTGGCCTGGAATGAAAAAGAGTATTGCAGACTTTGTGGCTAGACGTCTACATTGCCAACAGGTTAAAGCTGAGCATTAACGATCCGCTGGTTTGCTACAACCACTCCCAATACCAAAATGGAAATGGGAGCACATTACCATGGATTTCATTGTGGGATTGCCTCGTTCTTCTCTAGGTATGGACTCTATCTGGGTTATAGTTGACCGTTTAACTAAGTCTGCCCATTTTCTGCCTGTCAAAACTATTTATAACACTGATAAATTGGCCAATATCTATATGGCTGAAATTGTGAGACTGCATGGAGTGCCAGTATCTATTGTGTTCGACAGGGACTCAAAGTTTGTATCGAGATTTTGGCAGAGTTTGCAACAGGCCTTGGGGACTGAATTGAGGCTGAGTAGTGCCTACCACCCACGGACAGATGGCCAAACTAAACGAACGAACCAAACTCTGGAGGATATGCTCAGAATGTGTGTATTAGACTTCCAAGGGAATTGGGAGGGCTACTTACCATTAGCTGAATTTGTGTACAACAACAGTTACCATTCAAGCATTGGGATGGCTCCTTACGAAGCTTTGTATGGAAGAAAATGTCGTTCTCCGATATGCTGGGCTGAAGTTGGTGATAGACCTTTGTTGGGACCGGAACTTGTGCAAGAAACAACCAAAAAAGTGAAACTGATCCAACAACGCCTGAAAACTGCATAGAGTCGGCAGAAAAACTATGCTAATGTCCGAAGAAGAGATAGGGAATATGAAGTTGGGGACCATGTGTTTATAAAGGTGACCCCAATGAAGGGTCAAACTCGGTTTGGTGTTAAGGAAAAATTGGCGCCAAGATATGTTGGACCTTATGAAGTTCTCAAAAAGATCAATCCGGTATTGTATCGGGTAGCCTTGCCCCCAGTAATGGAACATATACATAACGTCTTTCATGTATCGATGCTTCGGGAGTATTTGAGAGATCCACTCCACGTCATCGAACCGACACATGTACTTTTGAAGGATGATTACACTCATGAGGAAAGACCTATCCAAATTGTGAATCGCCGGATCAAAAGGTTGAGAAATAAAGAAATACCATTAGTAAAAGTTGATTGGCAAAACCACGGAGGAACCTATGCAACTTGGGAAACCGAGAAAGACATAATAAAGAGATATCTGGATTTGTTCCCATTGGACCCAATGTTGATTCAGAATGAAGGTAATTCGAGTTTGGAGGACCAAACTCTTTTAAAGGGGGAAGACTGTAATAACCCCGACCTCGGATTAATGCTAATTCATGATTAATTATGCTTAACATTAATTTAGAAGGAATCCGGAATTAATTTGCATGTGTATCGCATTATCTTTGTATTTCTATCTGTTTGCCATAAAATGATCTGTTCATGTTTCGACTTTGAATTGCGAATTGAAGGTTGTATCAGCGTCCGAGTCAGAAATTGACTTGATTTATGTGCTAGTTAGGATTTATAGAATTTTATGGTATGTTTAATTAAAATTCAGTTTGGAGCGATTAAATTAGATTAAATAACGTTAAACTATTGGTTAAGTTAATTACCAACTTGCCATTGAGTAGCCATTCATATACACTTGTTTGGGACTTAATTAGCACATTCCATACATCATTTCCTCAGCCATTTTGGGACCAAAACAAAACGTAGGGAAGAGTGAGAAAGGAGAAAAAATTGAGTTCAACAAGAGACTTAGCTTAGAACTTAGGAGAATTGAAGAGGCTTGGAAAATTTGAGCTCCTAAACTTGGAATTCAAGGTTTAAGGTAGGATAATCATCTTCTTGATTGTAAATTTAAGAATAATTCTTGATTGGTTCATGGTTTATTAGTGTCTAAAGTCAAGAATTGGATTAAATGTTGAATAGTTCATGCATGCATGCATAAATTGTCCATGTTTTGAGTTTGAATTCTAAGATTTCTTCCATGCATGTATTAATTTCACTCACATTGTGGTCATTTATCTTGTTGTCCATCAAATTATCAAGTTTGATCGTGTTTTGGAGGGTTTGGTTTCAAGGGAATTCTTGCATGTTACATTCAAGTTTTGTTCTTGAGATTTTATTTGAAATTGTGTTCAATTGACTCACTCTTGGGCTTGACTTTTACAAATTGAGCTTTGAAACACCTTATACTATGAGTTTACAAGTATTTTCCAGAAAATGGGCCCAAGAGGTCGAGTTTTGAGGTGTTGAATACTTGGTTTGAGCTTGGGAGGCAAATCTGGAAATTCCAGAATTTGGCTTCCTCGCTCGAGCGACTATCGTTTGTCCAGAGCTACGCTCGAGTGAAGGAATGGTGGCTCTAGCGTAAATCGCAAGCTCTCAGGTTTTTGGTGCCTTGAGATGCGCTCGGCAGCGACGAGACCTACGCTCGGCGAAGAGAAAAGCAAGCATCATCGAGCGAGCATCGAGCGTAAAATTTCAACGACTAGTACTTTTGCATTTTTACAGACCGCTCGAGCGAAGGAGTCTACGCTCGAGCAACCGCTCTATTTTGGCAAGCTCGCTCGAGCGAAGAAAGCCACGCTTGAGTGAGACCCCTGTTTTCAGCAAGTTTTGAAAAATGTTTTCCAAGGCATCTTTGCATCCTCATTCCATCCTAGGCATTCCTAGGCCATGTTTTAGACCCCATATTGAGGATAAGAAATTAGAAACACACTTAGGGCCAATGAAATAAGTTTTGTACAATTAGAGTGTGTGTTTCAAGTGTACGTCTGTTATGTATTGTGTAGGTCACGTGCCACGTACCGTTTGACCAAGTTTACTCCGTCTGTCTGTCTCAAGGCCCACTGTGAGTAATAACTCTATAAAGTTACGTTTAACTTATGTATTTTCTGACTGGTACGGTCTAATCTGTTTTCTAAAATGCTATCTTACGAATGATGAATGAATGTCCAATTTTCTGAAAAATATTTGTGGCACCCTTAGTTCACGTGGCCCTCGCCCGGGGGTAACAATACCACGGTCAATCTGCATGTGGCCCTCGCCCGGGGGTAACAATACCGTGGCCAATCTGCACGTGGCCCTTGCCTGGGGGTAACAATACCATGGCTATTTGCGCGCAAGATATAGACCTTTGTGGTCGTTGGTACCAACTATGTATATGGGTCTCTGGACCAATCTGATCTGACAGCTAATGGGTGTATCACGTATGATCTTATGCAAAATCTGAACATGAAAATGTATATGAATCTGTTTCTGTTTTGAAGTCTGATTATGCTCCGATTTAAATGTTGGATTCTAACTTGTGCTGGACATCATTCATATAACCCTTTTACTCTGTTATTATTCACTGGGCTTTCACTCATAGTTTATATTATGTATGTAGGTGAGCCGGCACATGACTAGGACCAGAGTTGACGGCCTTCTGTACTGTTTTTGTTAGCCAACTGTAGTGCCTCCCGAGGAGGTTCCGATCGAAGTTTAATGCCATGGCTGTTTTTGTACTTCATGCTAGTCTTTGTGTTTGCATTGTATAGTCTGGTCTTGGGGAGTACATTCTGTAAATGCCTTGTAAATATTGTGTATCTGGACTGGCATGTTTATGTATATATCAATAAATTTAAAATGCTTCTGTCTCATGTACGTTATCACAGCTCATTGGACTTTATCTATTTTGTATTATTGCTTCCGCAGCCCCTTATTATTTGCTAATATGTTCAGAGACCTTTGGTAATCCACGGATTATTGGCCGATTATGATGCTAAATTTACAGGGGCGGGTTTGGGTCATGACAAGCACAACCGAGCTATCTCTAACCTTCTAACACACTCAGCTCAGCGCTTTCGCGGGCGATGCTTAGCTTGGTCATTGTTCAACTATACCTCGATTCGGAATACATAGACCGAGCTAATTGCAACTATTTCTGACCGAGCTATCATAAGCAAGGTCCAGTTGCGAAGCCCTTTTCACTACGGCCCACGGATCGATCCATTACACTGTCTGGGCCTAGCTCGGCTAGTTGACATAAAATCTCCCTCTCAATTAATATGTTTTAGTGAGTATTCAATGATATCAGTGTTACATAGATGTTTGTTGCACTAATCATTAACCATAAAAGAAAGAGTAAATAGTTGTTACTCATGTGGGAGTTACTCTTGGTTTTGAAGAGATAATTTAATTATCTTTTGTCACAAATATTTATTTTGAATGAATAAACGATGATTCTATCAAAAATAAGTTATTAGTTGTGACACTTATCTAATGAGTCATATTTTTATGTTAATTTATATATTACCACAAATTTGAGAGAGAGAAGCAGAGTTGTGTGCTAGTCATAATTCATGACAAGAACTCACACAACTCGAATAAGAAGTATTCAAATTTAAAAGTTTAAATCTTAATTTGGAGGTACAAGTGTTTTTTTTCTTTTTCTTTCCCTTCTTAAATGCATTGTACAAGTACTTTTTCTTGAATGTCTTTTAAAGATTTATGCAATTAAATGAGGTTTTTGAATTGTTTAGTTCTTGGAAAAAATCTTTATGGGGTATATGATTTTGTTTAAGTATTAATTTTGACTGGTGTAGTCATAATTATTCTGGATTTTCTATTTGATAAATTTGTTCTAGAATTTTATTATTCAAGCACACCATAGTCTATAAGTAATGGCTATTATATTCTGATTTAATCAGAATTGTGGGGGTATATTGATATTTTTGTGTGGTAATATCTTAACAAGGAAATTAATTTTTCTTAGAGCACTTAAAATATAAGGGTGCTTAGAGGATTTTATCAAAGTAACGGTTCCAATAGTAGGCCCACAAAGAATCTCAATTCTTTCTATAGAACAAATTTGGAGTAGAAGTAAAAATGGTTTCATTAACTCCTAAGAAACACCTCTATGTTTATTATTTAAATTTGAAAATGGGAGTGACATAGAGTAACAGTAAGTTTTGATGTAATCAAAGACTTAATACCATAGGACATTTGCTTTTAGTTGTGAATATTGTCTAAGGATAATATAGTGGATCCACTAATTACTTAATAATATATAATTGAGAATGTCAAACGAAAAATAGCGGCCGCTAAACAAAAAGTTTGACTAGAGAACAAATGAGAGAAAATTCATCGAGGGGAATGTGATTAAAGCCTATTAATTCCAAGTCACCATAATGGCAACCCAACCTAGCTGACTAGAGATCCCAAAATCTAAGTTCAAAGGGACAACCGAATTATGGATGACTCACTAGAAATCATTAAAGGAGTCTATCTCCTATCCATTTCTATGAGGAGAGTGATATTTGCAACATGTGTTGTATGCATGGGACTTTAAGGTAAGTTATGCTTTTAATGATTACTTATATCTTGAAAAACCTAGAGGGGTATCTTTCAAGAGAAGTTTTTTAAGAGACTCCAAATAACAATCACTTATATAAGTGTGAAAATGCCACTTCTATGAGAATTAATAAGGCTAAATTCTCTAAAGCATTCACAAAAGCGAGGAATTGCCTAAGGCCAAAACGGACACAATCGTGAGAACTAAGTTGTGTCTAGAGATATTCTGTGTGAATTCTATTGTCTTGGCTTACACAAACGACTGAACAGTTCAAGGCATCACGTCCACTAATTAGCTAGTAAGTCTGATAGTCTTTCACTAAGGAGGGTTCAAGGCCAAAAACTACCTATCCTCATTCATAATATTTCCAATTGAATTCTCTTTGAGTTTGCATTGAGTCTTGCATACTTTTCTGTCATTTCATTCATGTGGAAGATTGTTGAAAAAATGGTTTGGAAACCATTAATAGGTGAATGAGAAATTGACTCTAAAGTGCACCATTTGATAATGGTTTTAAGATAAAATTTATTTAATTTAAAATTTAATTTTATTCAGATAAATTTATTAATTTTTTGAGTCAAAATTGAAAAGGATTTGATTCAGAATTCGAATTCTTTTAAGAAAACAATCATGTTTTTTAGTTGCACATTTTCGTGGAAAAGAGGTGACTCTTTTAAAAAGTCATTATAACCATCGAAGAGCCACCAATTCATCTATATAAATATGCCCCCATTGCATTCATTTTGCATGTAATTCATCTTGTGTTTCTTTCCTTCTGCACTCTGTCTTTTCTGTAAGAAAATTTTGCACAGTAAAGTTCGCCAGACTTGCTGTGATAGTGCTGCTTCTGCAAGGTTCTATTGTTGTATCCTGGGAGACAAACGTCGGATAAAAACTCGTGAGCACCATAAAGGGGGACAAATTTGTCTTAAGGAAATTGTGTTCAACACAAGTCTCGATCACATTTGGTTTTGTTTTTAGATTTTACAATCTAATTGTAAGTTTTCTACATCTATATGTATTTCTGGTTCTTTGTATATAGTTTGGTTTGGTTTTATCAAATAATTTACGTTATGTTCAACTTATATATATATAATTTGGTAATATATTTGATGGAATGATTACGTGTTTCACACCATACACATAAGATATTATTCCAACGGATTTGACTCAAATAAGTCAATAAACTGACTTTTTTCCTAATTGCCAAAATAGACCATTAATTAATCAATTTTTCTTTCATACTCATCTTTTTAACTACAAATAAATAAATAAATCATCCCAAATTTCAAAACTCTAAAACAATTTTCAAAACATAGAACCAAATAAATTTTCAAGTTTTGTAAACTCTTTTCAAAAAATTATTTTTTAAAATTGTTTGACAAATACAAACTAAACATGACCTAAACATCTCAATTTGTATCGATATCAATAATTTAAACCATTCATCTTGTATGATAAGTTAAAAAGAATATACATAAAATAAAATAAAAATGAATTGATTAGATCTAAGTAATCACATTATCAAATCACGCACACGCACACGCACACGCACACGCACATATATATCAAGTTATATCATTTGTGAATTTGATTATCACAAATGGCATAATTCAATACTATGAGAGTCATAACTACAACAACAACAACAACAACAACAACAACAACAACAAAATCGAAATTATTACTAAACATTACATGAGGTATAACCAAACAACTCCTAAATCATAACCAAAATAATATCATAACTAATATTACAATGTGAATGTGTCATAATTAATAATCCAATAAATCATAACTAAAGACACAAAGGTCGCAATCAAATGTGCATATACCATAGAATTTTCCTATAACATAGGATCTATTCTAAAAAATATGTGTCTTATAAATAAAAATGATTTAATTCTATAACAATCGATGCCGAATTAACTTGATTTTTTACATAAATAATGTTTTTAATTAGTTGTATAAAATCAACTATTTAAATCACCCTAAAATAAATTTAAATTTCTTTAAGGAAGTGATTGAGACCCCCTCCAATCACCACCCCCACCACCCCCCACACACACGTGGCGGGTGGTGATTGAAGGAGAAGGAAAAAAAGAAAAAGAAAAAAGAAAAACTGACCAATCAGAGAGGGGGTCAAAGGGGATACAACTCATTTTTCATTTATTTAATAATAAATCAATTTCACCCGGAAATTTGAGACCTAATTCCAACGAGTCCGGACTCCTCTTAAAATAGTTCCAAACTTCAACAAAATGGTTAAGAAAAATGCTTTAGCAATCATTCATGAATTAATGTGAATTGTTGTTTATTAGTTTTTAATTTATTTAGAAATTAATCAATTAATAATTTATATCTGTCAGGTCAGTATTGATAAATTTAAGAGGTAATATTTTAAGAACTTTTAACATTACTTAATGATTATGTGTGTAATTATTTTCATATATTATTCCGAATTAACAAAAATAATAGATGGAGTCTAGTTTTGTTGGGTCATTCAAAAAATTTTCAATAAAAGTTAAATACATCAAATCAACATCTACTCAAATGAAATTAATTAAAAAATATTTTATTTCAATTTTATTTTTATTAATTTTTAAAAGTAAACTATAAAAATAAAATAAATTAGTTTGTTTCCTAGATTAATTTCAAAATAGTGAACAAAAAAAAGAAAAAAAAGAGAGATTATCTCAAATGATAAATAAAAATACTACATTAACCCTAAAATTATATTTTTACATACTTCTTTTTTAGTTGGACTGGGTAACATGTAAAATCCATCCAAAAACTTATAAATATATTATATATATGGGATAGTTGTTTATAAAATCCAACCATTTTTGGAGTCCTCAATTTAGCCTTAAATTTGGAATTAGGTATTCACTTACATTGGACTCAATTTTTAACTGTCAATTAAAAGTTTCATTGTATTTTCAAATAGTGAAATTTCAAGGTCTTGAAAGGGACAAAGAGAATAGAGAGGTAGGGAGATATGGACAATGATTTACATAAATGTGGTTGATAGAGGTGTGAAACGAAGGAGCAACGAGGTGAAGAAAGTGGCATTGGCAGCAGTAGCAAAACGGCAAATAGAAGGGAGAAATTATTCAATACTCTCGGAGATTCATGTGGTCATACTTTAAGCTAATCATTAATTACTTAGTCTTATGTTGTTTTTTCATCTTTAACATAAATTGTAGGCCCTTACGTCTATCCACCAATTAAAATCTTATGGAATATCACGTGTTAATACTTTAGGAGCATGTTTGATTGGGTGGATTAGAGTATGGTATTGGGATTATTAATCCGTGGGCCCAATTATCTTAGGTTTGTTTTAACATTTTGGTTTAGGATTATTAATCCAATGGATAATTAATCCAACAAATTTGTAAGATTATTAGTAATGAGGTAGGAGTGAAATTATTAATCCAATAGATGTTAATCCAATTGAATAGTGAATATAACATTAATTTAAGGGTAAATTACCAATAGGTCCTACTTTGGAGACTTATTATCCAATAGGTCTTACTTTGGAGATTTATTACCCATTAAGTCCTATTGATAAATTTATTAAGTGATAAAGATAAATTTATTAGTCTTTTATTTTTATGAATAAATTTATAGTAATAAATTTATCACTCTCATTATTTTTATGAATAAATTTGTAGTGATAAATTTATCACTCACTTATTTTTATAATGTTAAATTTATTAGTTAGGACCTGTAAGTAAATAAGTCTAGTTAATAGGACTAATTGGTAAGTACCCTTTAATTTAATAGGATTATTAATGCTTCACTATTAATCTTATGAATCAAACATGATTTAGAAGTATTAAATAATCACCAATACAAAGGTAGTGGAAGTTGTATGAGAACAAAAACCTGGGATCGTCTTTGATGGATGAGTTCCTCGAGGACGAGCACATGTTGGTACGGACGATCTTTATGGAGATGTGAACGACAATTGAGGCAAGCGAAGCAAACTGAGATCTAAATTTCTCCTTCTTTGTGATAGATAAAAAGTAGATAGCGGGAAGGCAGAGAGAAAGTTAAAAGACTAAAAATTGTTCTAGGCTTTGTAAGATTCTAAGGTTATTTTTGACCATTTATATTAAAGTTTTTTCTTATTCTTTTAGAAATATAAATTCTAAAAACCTCAACTAGCAACAAAGTTTTAATGAGTTAGAATTATTATTTTTTTTAAAATAAACACATGTAGTGTGATTTATCTCTAATTATCCCTTGCATATATCTAATTAGCTTTTTTTAATTTGATTGTGTTAGTTGACCCGTATGCTCAATTATCGATGGAATTGACTTGCTCATTCTGATCAACTATTTTAGAGACAAAATTGTTCTATGCATCACATTTTGTGCAAGTTTATATTAATAAAAAAAATACCACATGTTTTGCATACGGTGATGGTGATGCTCTTGGATTATTGATTATTATTAAGAAAATGAGTGAGAGCACTAATTAATTTAATTACTAATGATATGTCAGTAGGTCTCACCCATTATCACAGTGTATGTGGTGTCAGTTTTTTTTTTTTTTTTTCTCCTCTTTTTCACCTCATTAGTGATGAGTTAGAGCTACCAAATTAGAAATCTCTAGCATAACTGTTATTATTATTTTTTACATACGTGAAAGTGTGAGAAATGTATTGCTATTCCGTGAGAAAGAAGTAGGGGACAACCCTAAAATGAGGAGGAGCACGACTTTAGTCAATTTGAGGGATCACATGGGGGGGTTGCATCATTGAAATTGCAAAGCAAATTCTAATTTTAACAATGCGTTTCACGTATGGAGATAAAGGCCTTTATGACTTTTCCAATTCTTGCATGTCGTTTCATTGAAAAAGTCCACAGAGTTGAATTGGTGACCTTTAAATTTGGTCCCAAAGTAGAATTCCTGATTTTTGCTTGCATGTCTATTGCTAGAATACAAGCAAGCCTATGCGTGTTCTCAAAGCATGAAAGTGTGTTGATTAGAAAGAGTTGATATATAAGGCATGATGTGGACATGTTCTTTCGTCAAAAAATTAATTAGAGGGAGGGTTAAAAAAAAGACGAAGGACCATTTATGTGAAAAAGAAAAGAAAGAAAGTTATAGTCTTATAGGTTACATTGTTATTCAATTAGAAAGATTGTAGAATTAACTAATTATTGAACAAATTGAAAGGTAATTAAAATTGGATCCAGCTCCTCTTCGTTTCTAAGAAGAACTAGAGATTATCAATTTATAAAAAGGACAAGCCTCTATGCAGTTGAAGATAATACTTTCACATCTAATTGGGCTTGTGAGTTTACCATGTTAGGGAAAATAAATGATTTCTCACAAGTAAATCAAATAATGGAAATAAAAATTAATGCGAAAAAATTAAATTAACAACGACACAAAAATTTTACATGATTTCCTCAATGTGAAATATGTGCATGGAATCAAAATCCAACTCCACTATCAACTAATAGTTTTCAAACAATTACAAATGAAATACGAATAATCTCACAAACTACCTGAATTCCAAATAATTACAAATAAATAAAAAAAAAGATCTCATAAAATAGATGAATAAAAATTTTCGAAACAGACTTATAGAATACCCAAAATAATAACCCAAATCATCCTCTACTAAAGCAGCTAAATATGCACACAGACAATACTTCAAAGAGCAAAAAAATGAAGCAAAGAAACCTTCCAAATAGGAGCCGAAAAACAACACTATCTAACCCAAGTTTGATTCCACCGAATATATCTTCAATATTATAGCAGCTGCTCCTTTTTAGAAAACTAAACAATACCAAAAATATTGTTGACTTTTTAATTTTTTATCAAAACTCTAATTATTACCGAACAGATTATTAAATATCCATTAGGCCTTCAAATATAATATATTATAATCAACACCAAATTAAATTAAATATTTTTAATGAATCAATTGGGTCTCATACTCGATTAAGGAGATATACCTAGGGATGTAAGAAAAATCAAAAAAATCGACTAAATCGATTGAACCGGATCAAACTGGTCATATTTGATCTGTTTTTTAATACGAATCGGTCTGTTTGGTTTTGGAAATTAATTTTTTTCAGTTTTCGGTTCGGTACCGATTTTGATATACTATACACCAATTTGCACTAAAACCGACCGAATATATTTATATATAATATATATTAAATATATAATGAATAACACTGCCTTAGTATTTATTAATTTGTTTCTTAGATTATATTTTGTTTTTAATTCTAATTCAATAAAAGTTTCAAGCCTTAGTGTTTGTTAATTTTTTTGTTTATATTTTTGTGAATGGTTAGATTAGATATGCTTAAAATTGTGTACAAATGGTTAATTTAATATTTTTATATAAATTATTTATTATACTAAAATTTAAGAAATGACTTAATTTTGAAAATACTTAAACCGATTAAACCGCATTGAACCGAACCGTTTGAATCGGTACGGTTTGATAAAAAATTTGGTCTGTATTGATTTTCAATATAATAAAACCGATATTATCGGTTCGGTGTAAAATTTTACCTAAACACCAACCGTCCCAACCGATTACATTCCTAGGTATACCGAACACACCACAAGTCCCATTTTGGTGATATAAATAGCTTATTTTTCCAATCAATTGGTCATGTGATAGTGCCAAATGCATGAAATTCTAACAATTGTTAAGAGTAACTTGTGGGTGATAGACTATAATAAATACTTGACCGACCAAAACTCCTAATTATCCACATCTATAGAGAGGTGAACAAGTGAATTTTGATATAATCTTCAATATATATTGTTGGCTACATATTTTGTAAAAGTCAGTTATAGTTCGACACGTGGCGAAGTAAGGGCAATACAAGAAGAATGTTTAATCTTCGATCATGATCGTACACGTGGCGGTTAATATTGGTTCTTGCGTGGTTTGAGTAGCATTGGATCAGCGAAGAAATACAAGGTGACGTGGCTTCAACGGTTACTCACATTCAAATTCAAATATAGGAGGGAAGCCCAACTGCAAGTAATGGCGTAGTGGAACTACTTCTAAGGCAACATGATCAAGCAATCATGGAAAAGCAGTTCGACGGTTTGAAGTGCAATTTGATGGTCATCCTTGAGAAGTATAAATAGCAGGGAAGCCCTCAGAAAAAGCCCCCAGACTCAGATCCAACAAACCAGTCATTTACTTTATATTTTCTTTTCCAGTTTTACATTTCCAGTCTTTACATTTCCTGCACTTTAAATACCTGTTATTTACATTCCTGCACTTTAAATTCCTGCACTGCACTTCGTTCATAGGAGTAGTTTCAAGTAGATTGTTGCTGTAAACCTCTATGAGACTGAGTTTGGATCATTGTAAGTTTTCATCTTAATGAAATACTTCAATTGTTCGTCATTTAACTGTTATTTTGTTTAATTTCTCCTAAGTCAAGCCACCAATAAAAGTCCTATTCATTGAGGCTAAAAGAACTAAAACACAATCGTCTGATAATTGGTTGGCAATTATAATTTCTGTAAGGGTTGATTGATCCTTGCTGGCACGTTCGCATTTACAAAAATACCCTTCGAAAGCCAAAAAGCCAACATATATTTTTGGCACGCCCGGTGGGACCCGTTAAAATGGCTAGATGAAGAAGACAAGGAGAAAATGAACGCTTGGAAGAAGGCGTAGAAGGAGAGGTAGAAATACCTAATCTAGAGGATAATGTGGTAACACATCCTGTGGAAACTCCCATGTTATCAGAAGCTATGGTCGAGCATCAAGATTTGAGACAAGAACCATATGTTCATAATATTGGACGAAACCAAGGAATTGGACCATCCACTGTTCCATCTACTCAGCCAACAAATCCATGGGATGGCCTAGTAGATGCTATGGGACAACAATTAATGAACACAATGGAAAGGTGGGCAACATCCTTTTTGGATCGAACGAATAACCATCAACCAACAAACACAAGACACACAGAGGAAGTTTTAAATGTCCCTTAGCAAAGATTGGCTAGAGACAAATAGCCTATGCAAGTTAATGGACATTCTAATGATCAAACTAGTAATCAGAACTATGAAAGACCATCACCTCAGTCTTGGTATGAATCCATTTTGAGGCCTATAGCAGGCCAAAATGCCTCAGTACTCAACAATGAAGCCACACAAGTTGGTGGATCTGGTCAAGTACAAGAAACTGGCGTAAGAATGGTTACAAATCTCATGTTCGAAGCCATACCTGGCACTAGGGGGTATAATAATCCCTTATTCAAATTTATACCCGGGAGGTTAGAAGGTTGGCCTGCAAATGGAAGGGATACAACACTGCTCCGCCTTCGAGGTCCTTTCGCAGACAAGGCTCAAAGGGTTACCCACACCCTAACAAAGAACTCGCACCACAGAGACAACCATTCCCCAAATGTACCACCTTATGGACCAAGAGGACCGCAAGCACAAGTTTGTCCACCAAATCGTATTTGTCCCTCCAAAGAGTGGTTCAAAAAGCACAAAATATGGTCCCTAGGGACCAAATTGTTGATATTGTTAGGGAGATGTGTGGACCGATGGCTCGGGGGGTCCAGACTCCTGTATACAGAAAACCATACCTAGAATGGGTAGATAGGATACATGAATACCCAAGGGGGTTCAGGATACCAGATTTTACCCTTTTCTATGGGAATGGAAACCAATCAACAATAGAGCATATTGCTAGGTTTGCTACTCAATGCGGTGAATTTACTAATCATGACTATATGAAACAAAGATTATTCCCAAATTCTCTAACTGGGGGAGCATTTGTGTGGTACATCAACCTTACACCTGGCTCCATTCAAAATTGGCAACAAATAGAAGAGGCATTTCATGCCTAATTTTTCCAATCGGAGCCAGAGGTTTCTATGGTAGACTTGGCAAGATTGAGTCAAAGGCCTGAAGAAAAGGCTACTCAGTTTATTGCCAGATTTAAAAGGGCTCGAAATAAATGTAGAGTCATCCTGCCAGAGCCATAATTCGTAAGATTGGCTCAAAATAGCCTAGAGTTCAGGCTTCGAAAGAAGTTTGACTCAACTGAATTCAGAGATTTGGTGGAACTAACCTATAAGGTGTCTAGGTACAAAGCATTACTAGAGGAGGAACAAGATCGAAATAATGCATCGTACAAGACATATTATAGAGATCCTAATTATGAGATCGATGCAGCAGAGATTGTGGGCAAAGAACCTGTGATCTGTGAGGCATTAATTCATAAGGATACAATAATTGACCAGCAGTTTAAAAAGAAAGACTTTCACAGAAAGTATTCTTTCGATTTAACACATACAGATGACATTTTTGATCATTTGCTTGCGGCCAACTTCCTTAAGTTACCTAAAGGAGTAAAATTGCCATATCCAGATGAACTTAAGGGAAAAGTATATTGTAAATGGCATAACTCTTGGTCTCACTCGACTAAAAACTGCATTGTTTTTCGAGACAGGATCCAAGAACAAATTCGGAAAGGAAGTTTGAAGTTCCCAGCCAAAACAGAAAAGGCCATGGGGATCGACAGTAATCCATTTCCAGAGGTTAGAGATACGGTAGCCAATGCCATTACGTCAGACTTCCAAAACTTGTCCTTGACAGAATTGGAGGAAGTCAATGTGCAGATGCATGTTGCTAACCAGACAACCATCAAGAAGGACACTAGAAACCCACCAGCTATTGGACAAGGTTTCTCACACCGGAGGGAACACTCTGATGAAGAATCACTGGATGATGATTCCTTAGAGGCAGCAGTAATACAAAGGATGTGTCCCAGGTGCAGACTGAGTTATAAGTGGTTGAAAGGGCTTCTAGTTGATGGGAAGCAATATTACAGGGATGTACAGAGACGTCCTAAATCAACCAATGCTTACAACAAAAGGCTGTATTCGGCTAGTGATAGGCAGTGACCACTAGTGGTTGAGCCTGCAATGGACATAATGCATGCTAAAGGTAAGAGGCCCTTATATGAATCCTGGCCACCTAAGTATTACAGAATGGAGAGCAGTCATTCTGAAAGAAGACTGGAGAAAGGCTCAGTTCATGGGATCAAAGCCAGAGATTGGCCCCCTAGACCAAATTTCACGCAGATGTAAAGTGGCTACCTTCATCAAAGGTCTGAATCAGGCTCGAAACATGAGGTCAGGGCCAAGCACTTACCTTCACAACCAACTTCGAAGATGGCTTCGAAGGTAGAAAAAAGCGGTTCAACATCTGAGTCAGTAAGTTCGTGGGTACCTGGAGTTCTAGACTAGTTTGTAATGCAGAACAAACCTAGGGGAGTGCCTGCTTAGAGAGATGTTGGAAACAAATGCAGGATGGTCAAGCCTTTTTTGGTGGCTTCGAACAATTGGGTATTACTTAAACACCCAAAGACAAAGGAATCAGATATGGTCCCAGTCATTTCGAGATCACAGAGGAGAAAGATTCAGCGCAGGTACACTCAGTACCAGAATGATATGAAAGAAAATGGAGAGAGCTCTTCATTGGTCCAGATAGAAGGAAAGAAGACTCTAAAGTCAAACCATACTCCAAAGCCAATTCTACAAAGCAAAGTGGGTTGCAGTAGAGAACAGTTGGCCAAGGTTCATTCTGAACTAAAAGCCAGAGAGAAGTCTAGCTTAGCAGGATTGGAGAAAGCTCTGATAGAGAGTGATAGCGAGACAAAAGAAGAAATTGGCATAAGCCAAAAGAAAGAAATGGTGGAGGAAGAAATGTTCGAAGCCTTCATGGCTGAGCAAACATTTTTGGTTAAAAAACCAGTTGAGAAAGATCCTTCGAAGGAATCAGTTAAAAACGAAGTGCCAGAGTGCAGCATGGAGGATGCTGCTGAAGTAACTGAACAAGGTGGCCAAGGGAGGAAGCAGGTACAACCAGCCATCCAATTTGGCTCATTTCCTCCAGTATTAGTTAATACGATACACATACTGCCTCATGAGTTCCAGGCTGGAGATGAGGACCAAGATGACCAAGACATGGATCCTATTCCTGTTTCTAGTGAAGACTCACAAGTAAGTACGGTACAAGATGATTCTGGAATGGCTACCCCAATGGAAACTGAATATGAGAGTAAAGAAGATGTGAGCATTAACCTCTCGTATCCTTTTGAGTATCCCTCGAATTCTATGACACAACATGTCAAGCCTTTGTACATCAAGGCTTTCTTCGATGGGATACAACTGAACCAAGTCTTGATAGACAATGGGGCAGCAGTGAACTTACTACCGAAATCTTCTTTAAAGAAACTAGGAAAAAAGAATCCCAGGTTGATTCCAACCAGTACAACCATCGCTGGTTGCTGGAGACAAACAGATGGATCAGGGGATTTTACCCATTAACTTGAGTGTGGGAACAAGGGACTACATGACAGCATTCTTCGTAATCGACAGTAATGCTAAATACAATGCTTTACTTGGGAGAGATTGGATCCACACTAACAAATGTGTGCCTTCCTCTTTGCATCAAAAAATTATGATGGCCTTAGGCAATGGAGAGACAGAGAAAATTGATGTAGATCCTCAACCCTTCATAGCCTGTGCAGACTTTGCAGAGGCCAAGTTGTATATTGAGGGAGTGACACCACTCAGTATACTGAGGAAAGCTGATGGCTCAGCCGAAGTGACGGCTGATGAGGAAGTGACACACCTGAAGCACTTAGTCCGATAAAGTGCTGATGAAGAAATTATCATTAAGGATGACAATGATGCCTGGTTGTAGGCAAAGAGATGAAGAACAAGAAGCCAAGTCTTTGGCTCTAATTAAGTTTTCAACATTGGATGTAAAATCAATAGTCCAGCAAGTACAGGAGCAAGAGAGAAAAGCCATGATAATTGGCTGCAAACAGGAGCAGTAACAGGTCAGAATTTTGACCCTTGGCAAATACTGTGCATTGGACATTGAAACAAAAGTCCAGGAGATACAGGAAGAGGATGCATTATGGACAGATTTTGTCTATGAGGAGGAGGGCAAAGATGTTGAGTTAAAGAACCTGGGAGCAAAACAAAGTGAGAAGGTTGCTTCGAAGGTAGAAGAAACCAAGGAAGAAGTTTCAATAAGTTCTCAGACACAAGACCCCTTAGAAGAAGTAAATTTAGGGGAAGGTTCTATGCAACAGCCCACCTATATAAGTGCTTGTTTGAATGATCTGGACAGGGACCAGTTATTGGTTGTTCTGAAGAAATATAAAGATTGCTTTGCATGGTCTTATAATGAACTACCAGGATTGGATAGGTCATTAGTGGAACATAGGCTTCCTACGAAGCCTAATTTCAAGCCATACAAACAGAAACCAAGAAGAATGAGTCCAGAAGTAATTCAAAAAGTCAAGGAAGAGATTCTTAGACTACTCAAGGCAGGCTTTATTAGGACAACCAGGTATGTTGAATGGCTATCTAATATTGTGCCTGTAGTCAAGAAGAATGGTAAAATGAGGGTATGCATTGATTTCTGAAACTTAAATCTAGCAACTCCAAAAGATGAGTACCTTATGCCTATAGTGGATCTGTTGGTAGACAGTTCAGCAGGGCATCAAGTTTTATCAATGATGGATGGGCATTCTGGTTATAACCAGATCTGCATTGCAGAGGAGGATGTCCACAAGACAGCATTCAGATGTCCTGGAAATATTGACACCTTCGAATGGGTTAAAATGCCATTTGGTCTGAAGAATGCTGGAGCTACATATCAGAGGGCTATGAACACTATCTTTCATGACCTCATTGGAGGGTATTTAGAGTGTTATATTGATGACATTGTAGTTAAATCCCAATCCATGGAGGAGCATTTGTTTCACTTAGAAGCAGCCTTTGAAAGAATGAGAAAGTTCAAATTGAAGCTCAATCCTCTTAAGTGTGCTTTTGGCGTATCATCTGGAAACTTCTTGGGCTATGTGGTACATAAGAAAGGAATACAGATTGACCAAAATAAAGCCAAAGCCATCATTGAAGCCAGACCTCCATCAAGTAAAAAAAAATTACAAAGGTTCCTTGGACAGGTTAACTTTCTTCGAAGGTTCATTTCTAACATTGCAGGGAAAAATAAAGTATTTTCTTCCTTGTTAAGGCTGAAAGATGAAGAGGAATTTGTGTGGACAGCAAAGCATCAAATTGCTTTCGAAGGTATCAAAGCCTACTTGGCCAACCCTCCAGTGCTGATGCTACCAAAGGGTGATAAGCCCTTGAAGTTGTACATAGTTGCAGCAGAAGATTCATTGGGAGCTTTCTTGGCTCAAGATAATGAAGAAGGCAAGGAGCAAGCTGTTTATTACCTTAGTAGGTTTTTAAATTCTTGTGAATGTAAATATTTAGTTGTTGAAAAGCTGTGTTTTGCTTTGTATTTTGCTGCAATGAAATTAAGATACTATCTTTTACCTACAACTGTCTTGGTCATTGCAACCACAGATTTGGTTAAGTACATGTTATCTAGACCTATGTTGAGGGGAAGAATTGGCAAGTGGATACTAACCTTATCAGAGTTCCATCTAGGATATGTCCCTCAAAGGACAGTAAAAGGGCAAGTTTTAGCCAATTTTCTGGCAGACCATCCATCTCAAACAGAGAGCCAAGAGATAATGGAACTTGGTATGGCCAGTGTTGAGCCATGGCAGATGTGGTTCGATGGGTCGAAAGCCAATGGCTTAATTGGAATTGGTATTGTGATTAAATCACCACAAAGGGTAGAAACCACACATGGTTTCAGAGTGGATGAAGCTACTTGTTCCAATAATCAGGCTAAATATGAAGCTTTAATAGTAGGACTAGAAATTCTTATTGGATTACAAGTTCATGCAGTTGACATTTTCGGAGATTCTCAATTGGTGGTTAACCAAGTGAAAGGGATTTTCAAGTGTCAAAGTATAAGTATTTTACCATACTATGTTGTTGCATTACATCTGCTTTCTCAATTTCAAATAGCAAATGTAACTCATATTCCAAGATTCTTAAATAATAGAGCTAATGATGTGGCTCAGAAAGCTTCGAACTTCAAGAGAAGGGATAATGCCCAAAGGGACATAAGCCAAACAACATATCAGAAATTGATACCACCTTTGAATAAAAGGAATGTGGTCTTTGAAGTCAATCATAATGACTTACAAGAACAAGATTAGAGGCATCCAATAATGCAGTACTTGGCTGGTCCATCTTCGAAAGCCAGCAGGAAAATTAAATTGCAGTCTATGCAATATATGATATATGGTAATGCTCTCTACAAAATGGGGGGAGATGGCTTATTGCTGGAATGTTTAGGCCCAAAAGAAGCATTAACAGCTATGGCTGAGGTTCATGAAGGCATCTGTGGTGCTCATCAGCCTGGTGTGAAGATGAGATGGTTGCTTCGAAGGCATTCCTGTTATTGGCCAACTATCCTTAAAGACTGCATAGAGTATGCAAAGGGTTGCCAAGCATGCCAAAAGCATGGCACAATAAGGCATGTGCTCATAACTGACCTACATGCAGTAGTGAAGCCCTGGCCATTCAGAGGGTGGGCTATGGATATGATAGGGAAAATACACCCACTTTCTTCGAAGCATCATTGTTTCATTCTAGTGGCCACTGATTACTTTACTAAGTGGGTCGAAGCCAAGCCATACAAAGCTGTAGACTAGACAGAGGTCATTAGGTTCATTAAAGATTTGATCCATAGATTTGGCATCCTATAAACTATAACTGTGGATAATGGGACTGTGTTCGATGGGAAGATGGTGAAGTCCTTTGTGGCAGAATTTGGAATTAGTCTTGTTAATTCCACACCCTATTATGCACAAGCCAATGGTCAAGCTGAATCATCCAATAAGTCATTGAAAAAGGGAATACAAAAGGTTGTGGAAGATAATCCTAGAGATTGGCATAACCTGTTGTTGGATGTTTTGTGGGCTTACAGAACTTCCCCAAGGTCAAGTACAGGAGTCACTCCTTATGCCTTAGTATATAGGCATGATGCAGTGTTACCTGTGGAGATTAATGTTAAATCTTTGAGGGTAAGATGCCAAGACCAGCTGAATCCTGAGCAATACCATCAGAGTATGTGCTTGGAATTAGAAAGCATAGATGAAGCCAGAATTCTGGCATTAAATAGTATTCTCTTGCAAAAGAAGAAAGCGGCCAAGAATTATAATAAGAAAGTCAAACACATTGGCTTTAATAAAGGTGATTTGGTATGGAAAACAATACTCCCAATATGAATTAAAAGCCATAAGTTTGGCAAATGGTCACTTAATTGGGAAGAACCATATCAAATTTATAGAGTTTTGCCTTTTGGAGCATACCATTTGAGAAATTTGAATGGGTATACACATCCCAAAAAGATTAATGGTAGATATTTGAAACCTTATTTTCCAACCATTTGGGAAACACAAGGAATAAAATAAACACCAAGTACAAGAACATAAGACTACTTAAATGATAGACAAAAATTTGCTTTTTCATAAAGAATTAAGTACATTTTGCCACAAATTGGCCCAAAAATCATTACAGTGTCTTAATTGTTTTTGTACAACAGATTTCCTATTAGTAAATGCTGAAAACAGTCGAATAGCTGCAGCCATCTCTTCATTTCGATCAGCCAGTCCTTGGTTGGTAATTTGCAGTTTGGTGTCAGTTCGGACTAAGGCCTGATTCACTGCAGATAGCTCTTCTTCAAGTTGAGCTTTCCTCTCCAGCAACTGAACTCGAAAGTTGGAGGCAGAGGAGTGTTGTTCCTTAAGCTTTGACACTTCAGTATGTACGTGGGAAACAAAACTCTGGTCGCCAACCAATTTCTCATCCTCAGCCTTGGCAGCCTGGCAAATGCTAATGTAAAAATCGACAGTAGCTGCTGCCTGAGATAGATGACTTGAAATATTCATGCCGGACTGCTCAGCAACTTTGCAGCATTGGAGAAACCCATTTCTGATTATAGGCCTTTGTAGAGCCTCCAAGGGGATCCTCGAAAAAGAAATCAACAGATCCAGGCATGTGTCCAGGTCTATCAAAGGTGCAGAAGGCTTGCTGCTGGAGGAAGAAGAGCTCTCAAAAATTTCCAGCAAGTAGTCAGCCAAAACTAATGGCTCAGCTTCAACATTGAATGTTGGAGAGGTAGAGGGCATGTCGAAGAGACTAGCTAGTCTGGCTTCGAAGACATCAACCTCATCCATAGACATGAGAGGCGCAGAGAGAGTTGTGGTAGAAGGCACAGAGGACTGCATGGGGATAGGAGAGATGGATAGAGCATTTTTGGCAGTCTCTATGGTCTCAGCCACCAATGAATCAAGCGAGGAGGGGCTGAAAGTAGGCAAAGGTGATGAATTATGAGTTGGAGAACTACCAGCACCCTCAATTGGGGAATTAGCTGCCTTCGAAGAAGAGGTAGCAATTGAAATTTCCTTGGAAGGAGAAGGAGGAGCAAGGCTCGAAAGAGAAGTAAATTGAGAGATAGGCTCAGTGGTTATTACTGCAAAGAAATATGGAGTAATGTCAAGTCTCAATATTAAAGATTCGATAAGAAAAGAATAGGGGCATGAAAGAAATTACTTGTTCCAGAAGCGCTGGCACTGATGGGAGAGCTGCGAAGAGAGTAATGTTCGGGAGTCTATTGCTTTCTTGCAGCTTCCCTTTGTAGTGCGTCAGCAGCAGCAGCAGCTTCATCCCTCAGAAATTGTTGCTGCCGTCTCTTCTCAGCCATCTCGAAGACAATTATGGCCTTGGAATACTCTTGTTCTACGGCCTTAGTAGCTGCTTCGTGGACGGGATCTTCAACCAAGTTAGTAGCTGAAGCAGCCACTTTCCTTCTTTTTTCTATTGGTTCGGCAATGGTCTCGGAATCGGAGTCTTCGACGAAATTAGAAGGAGAGACAGTTATCTTTCTTCTCTTTTTTCTCTGTATTGATATTGTCGGCTCCTTCTCAATTTCCTTCTCAATTTCTTCAGTCTGAGATTCGGATTCCCTAGAAAAGAGCTCCTCTTTTACTTCTCTAGCAGCTGTCTTCTGTTGAATCAAGTCAATCACTTTTTTCCTTCTTTTAAAGGGAGACTCTTGCTCTTGATCTTCTTCTTCTTCTACTTGAACCTCAGATATTTCCTTTTCTAGCTCAAGGAGTCTCCTCTTCTTTTGCTGTTGACCACCTTCACAGAGGAAGAATTAAGAATAAGATAACCAGCATCATAGAGAAAGTCGAAGGAAAGAAAACAAAGGTATATTCCTTTCTTTGAAGCAGCCCGAGTGACTTTAAGAGGAGTTGAGGCAGCAGGAATTGACTGGGTTGGAAGAGGCACAGTGGAAGAAGTAACAGTTCCAGTTTCCTTGGACTTGGGCACATCCAACACCTTTAGTAGGTTTTGAGGTGAAATGGCCAAATAGACTTCCATATTGCTCACCCACCAATTTTGGTATCTCTTCAATACGGTACCTTGAGGAATGAAAGGGGTATACTCAAAATTGGCCAAGTCATCTATAAATTTGAAGGTTGCCTCTTCTAGCCTCGACCTCCGAACCTTCAAATCTCTCATAGTAAGGCTCAAATTGGTGTTGCTGTAGAGAGGTATTGGGACCTCTTGTGTGAAGGCAAATTGTCTAGCAAATTGAGCAGGACAATAAGGCTCAGCTATGTATTTATAAGCTCTGAGATTCGTAGTCCCGATGAATAGCTCTCTAGGAAGCAGAAGGGAAGCCCATATATCCTTGTGAGCATGCGAGGCACAGAGCCTGTCACTTAGGAAATTATTCAACCAAGTTGGACCAATGCTGGGTTCGAAGGGACGGAAACGGTGAATAGGAGGGGCAGCTGGTAATTGATGGAAGAAAGAGAAATAAAAGGCAAAAGTAGAGGGAGAAAATGAAGCATTGGCTAGTCTTATGCCATGGGTAAGAGAGTGTAGCCCAGAAAATTTAAGGCATTTGGATTGTAATTCAATAAAATAGGTGAAAAGCCAAAACTGAAGGATCCAGAATGGCCCCCCTTGATTAGCATCTAAGGGTTTTTCACAAAAGAGGGAGCAAACTCTATATACATAGCCTAGAACATATGGGGCCAAGGCTACCCTTTTCTGCAAAACAAAGGCTTTGGCAAGAGGGGCAAATTCAGGCATGATTCTTTGGGAGGAGGTGCAGAAAAGGAATTTGCAAAGCCAATATAACAAGAAGGAAAAGAATTCCCTATTAGTTACCAGGCCCTCTCTTTTATTCTCAACTTTAACAAAATCACTGTAAGATGAGTTAAGAGAAGGGAGGGAGAAATGGACTGCTAAGTCAGGGAAATTTGGTGTAATGGGGGTACCAATACGGGATACTCCTAGTTGATGGCAAATATGAAGAACAGTAGGGGCCATCATCCCACATCTAAATTGAAAGAAATTAAAGATAGGGTTCCAAAAACATAAGGCAGTAGGAATTAGGAAAGGGTCCTCTGAGATAGTTACCCTAGATAGTCGAAGAGCAGCGAGAAGACAGAGCTCTTGAAGGTCCAGTGTCCTAGTAGGGATGACCCGGTCATACCATTCTTGCCACTCCGATCTCACCGTGGGCCAGCATCGGTGAGGGCGATTAATTCTCCAGTTCCTCCAGTCGAGACCACCTTCATAAAGGAGACATTGGTTCTCCAGATGAGGGTATAGGGCTGGGAGCTCAGTAAGGATCTCTTTGAATATGGGCTCGAGCACATAGTCTTGCTGCACATGGCGACGAGGGACAAAAATACGCCCATCGATAGCGCTTTTCTCCCCATCCTTGTACTTCTCACATTCTGCATCAATGAGTCTTTTCAAGGCCACAGATGAGCTCACATGCTCTATAACTGGCACTTTTGGTGAAGAATAAGCCATTGATAGTACGCTTTTCAGAAAGTAAAGAGAGAGTAGAGAGAGAAGTGGAAGACTGATGAGGGTTTGTACGTTGAGAATGTAAGTAATTCCAGAACGCGAAACAAAAGGGTTTTAAAGGCCTTTGTGTCCGGAAAATATATCCCGTAAGTCGTTAAGTACTGAAAGTACGAATACGAGGAGTCTCTTCCGATATTGATAGTTTTTGGAGGGAAGAGCACATTCCGGATGGTGATGCCAGCTTCGAAGCAAGATATTTGGCTTCGAAACCAGATTTTGGCGCCAAAAATCAAACAACAATGGCTTCGAAATACAGAAGTCGGCTTCGAAGCATACTGCATGCTTAAAAATGTAAGAATACTCAAGGATGGATTTACTTCGAAGAGATCAAGGACCTGTAATAGGTTTCTTAACAAAAGTAATATCCTTGAGGCAAAACTTGAGGACCCTTAAAGAAGTAAATAGTTGTTCGAAACATCTAAACCAATAGTTGGTTTGTATATACACAGAGAATTATTTGTTCGGTTAAAATAGTATACCCCAAGAGCAGTTTCCATATTGTTGTAAGTATGGACTGTTGCAAAACCAGTCAGTACTAACCATGACTATATTTTGGTTATGATTAAAACAGGCTTTAAGGGGAAAGATTATTAAATTCGAAGCACCAATTCTAAACAAAAATCAACAAGAGTTGGTAACCATAGTCCATAAATTGGAAAATTCATCTCAGCATCCTTATTGGAATTGATCGGATTTATATTCGAAGGATAAGATTGTTAAATTCGAAGTACTGATTCTAAATGAAAATCAGCAAAATTGTCAACTTTATTCCAAAAGTTGGAAGAATTCGTGCTGATTTTAGTGTTTTAACAATTGTGTCCAGTTTCGAAGGATGAGTTTGTTCAGAAAGAAGTTCTAAAAATTGCTTTTGAAGATGAGTGGAGGCAAAATCAAATAATGCCAAAACAGTCTTAGTTGTATTAAAGAAAAAGCAATTACATCGAATGACCCTCTTTGGATACAAGTTCAAGCTCATAGAAATAAGGAATGGAATAAATAACAAGATCATGAAATGTTGTCCAACTATGGTCGATGAATTTCTTTTCTTTCTTCATTCTATTCTCCATTTCTTCCAGGATTGGCTGCTGAAGTTGATGTGCTCTCACTTGATAAAAGAGCTCTTCAGCCTTTATTTCGAATGCTGCTTCTTTCAATCCTCGCTCCAGTTCGCCCATATCCATGTCATCCTCGTATGCAGAGTCTTTATTCTGGAAGTCATCGAATTCCTCGATGAGTTTCTCTATTTCGTACTGGGTATGAACTTGAAGGGATGAGAGTTGGTCCAAAGATTGAGCGGTTGCCATGGCAATTCGATGCCAGTGAAGGAGTAATGGGAGTTGGTCCAGAAACATGTGGAGTTCTGCTTGAGCAAGGGGGCTAAGGACCTGACCTCGAGTTAGAATATCACAAGCCCATCAAAAGTTCTTGAGAGGAACATCGTCCTTCAGAATGTCGAAAGGCAAGTGAGAGAAGGCTGCAAGCAAAAACTGGGCTTGTTTTCGCTCAGCTGGAGTAGGGGAAGATGAAGGCGTGTAAGGAAGAAAGACCTTATCCGCAGAAAGAGCGAGCCCCAGTCTCTCTGGCCAAGAGGGAGTTGGTGGAGGAGAAGGTGTGGATGCTTCTAATTCAGGAGATGGAGAAGAAGATGTGGATGCTTCCATTTCAGGAGATGGCGCGAGAGCAGAAAGAACAAAGGCATTAATGTAATCGAGCCAATCGGAAGAGCAGAGTTTCGCCCTATTGGCTAAAGATAATGGATTGAGCCCTTGGGCCTCTTCTAGGCGTCGGGTGGCAGACACTATCCTTGTAGGCATGGAGGATGTGTACCATGCTACAAGTAAATTTCTTCCAAATTGCGTCGAAGGTCGATAGGCACATAAGGGTAAACCACCGAGCTTCGCGCATCAGAAGGGAAGTCTAAAGAGTCAGTGAACTCAACAAAATGATGGTTAATTCGCTCCCTTAAGACACGAGCCTCAGATTCCAACTAGCCAGAAATCCCAGAACCCTCGAAGGTAGAAGGAGCCACAGCTCTATCCCATGGAGACTGTGAAGAAGAATCTCCTGGATCCATACCTGTAATTTTTTTTTTAATTAAAGGATTAAGGACAATATATTCGTGGTCCAAGGATTCATAAGTTGCAGAGGCCTCCATGACTTAAATATAGGAAGTGGAATGAAGGTGGCTAATTAATGCATGGAGTTTCCTTCGAGGAGAAAACAACATTGTCAGATGACTCTTCATGTACTTGATCAATAGAGAAGAAGTTCGGTTCAGTCATGAAAGAGATATTAGTCCGTTCGATTACTAAGGTGGTGGAGATGTTCCAAAGGTCGAAAACGAAATTAATGCAAGTAATCATCAATGGATAGCGGTTGTGTTTCCAGAGTATAGACTCCATGCACGTTCCAAAAAGCGCGGGAAAGGCTTTGATCCACTAATATCACCAAGTATTGGATATATTAGTGCGGGGGGTAATGTTGGCTACATATTTTGTAAAAGCCAGTTACAGTTTGACACGTGGCGAAGTAAGGGCAATACAGAAAGAATGTTTAATCTTCAATCATGATCGTACACGTGGCGGTTAATATTGGTTCTTGTGTGGTCTGAGTAGCATTGGATCAATGAAGAAATACAAGGTGACGTGGCTTCAACGGTTACTCACATTCAAATTCAAATATAGGAGGGAAGCCCAACTGCAAGTAATGGCGTAGTGGAACTACTTCTAAGGCAGCATGATCAAGTAATCATGGAGGAGTAGTTCAACGGTTTAAAGTGCAGTTCGATGGTCATCCTTGAGGAGTATAAATAGCAGGGAAGCCCCTAGAAAAAGCCCCCAAACTCAGATCCAACAAACCAGTTATTTAGTTCATATTTTCTTTTCCAGTTTTACATTTCCAGTCTTTACATTTCCTGCACTTTAAATACCTGTTCTTTACATTCCTGCACTTTAAATTCCTGCACTGCACTTCGTTCATAGGAGTAGTTTCAAGTAGATTGTTGCTGTAAACCTCTACGAGGCTGAGTTTGGATCATTGTAAGTTTTCATCTTAATGAAATACTTCAATTGTTCGTCATTTAATTGTTATTTTGCTTAATTTCTCTTAAGTCAAGTTACCAATAAAAGTCCTCTTCATTGAGGCTGAAAGAACTAACACACAATCGTTTGATAATTGGTTGGCAATTATAATTTCTGTAAGGGCTGATTGATCCTTGCAGGCATGCTCGCATTTACAAAAATACCCTTCGAAAGCCAAAAAACCAACATATATATAAGATATGAGGTAGAAGAATATTTCAATTTTTTTTACTCTAGCTTAATATGTAGTAATCAACTCTAAGATGATTCTAGATGGATCTTACACGTCTGACTAGTGTATGCTACTGCTTAAGTTATTATGCAAGCACATTTTCTATTAAAAAATATATATATATATATAAATTTGCATTAACAAATATTTTATCAATTATGCTACGTAGCTCGAATCATTTCTTCCCCCGAATCCCCCGAACTCAAAACGACGGCGTTTCGTCGTTTTTATTTTTTATTTTTTTTTTTGCAGAAGAAGAAGAAGGAGGAAGAGGAGAGTAGGAGAGAGAGAGAGAGAGAAAAAAAAATCATCATCAACAACATTCATCATCAACAACCATTCAACTATTCATCTTCAACAACAACAACATCAAAATCTTCAGATCTTCATCAACATCACCATCATCATCATCAACACATTTTCAGAAAAAAAAAAAAATCGGGGGATCTACGATCGATCGGCGGAGGCGGCGATCGGCGATCAACCCTCTCTCTCTTTCTCTCTCCATTCCTTCTTCTCATCTCTTCTCTTTTTCTTCTCTTTCTTTTACCCTCTCTTCTTCTCTCTTCCCTCCATCTTTCTCTTTCTTTCCCTCTGTTTTAGACTGCATAAGGAGAAAAAAAGAAAAAAAAAAAAAAAAGAAACTGCCCAAAACGACGTTGTTTTGGGCAGTCGGGAGAATCGGGGGGACAAAATTCGGGGGGAAAATCATTTTCCATATTTTATATTTACAAATTCTCTTCTTAATGTGGCTTTCATAAAAAGTGTGTATGATGAGGGTGAAAATCTTAGACGTATATGTAAAAAATTTAAGTGGAAATAATATTTAAAAAAAATTTTAAGTGGAAATAATGTTTAAAAGAAGAAGAAGAAGAAGAAGAAGAAGAAAAAGAAGCAGCCTATGACAGTTTGTAATAAGGTGCTCATGGCCAAAACAATCAAATCCAAAATTCAAAACTTATTTTGCTGAAGAAATTCAAATCATAACATGCAAAATTGTTAGGTCCCTTTATTGTCAAATCCGAGTACAAAACTTTGAGTTATTCAAATTGTAATTTTTCCTGTATTTTTGTCTTTTCTGCTCGAGCGGGATCATTGGCGCTCGAGCGGAGTTTTTGGTCTCTCAGTATTTTGACAGGTCTATAAAAGTACTGGAGTGTGTGATTTCGCGCTCGAGCGGGCTCTCAAGCGCTTGAGCGGACCACTGCTTTGTCACACGCATTTTTTGCTGAAGCCGCTCGAGCGAGATGTTGGGCGCTCGAGCGGAGATCGCGGACTCAGTTGCCTATTTATATATGTTTAGGATGTTTTTAGGGTTAAGTTTTCCAGATCTACTTTGAGGTTTTCTAAGGTGTTCTTGTGGAGAGATTCTGGAGAGTTTTCCTTGATGTTTTGAGAGAGTTCTTCACTCATGATCTAAGATTCATACATCAAGGAGTTTGATACTTTAAATTCAAGAGAGAGTTATCTTCGGTGGATTCCGAAGATTCAAACATATAGTTTCAAAAGGCGTTTGATTCTGTACGTAGTCATTAATTCGACAATTGAAGATTGTGGATTCAACTTCAGGATTGATCAATTCTGAGACAAAGGCGTGGTGAAAGAGTTACAGAAGATTCGAAGGCAAATTGACTGAGTTGGGTAATTTATGTATTATCTTTGTAATCTTTCTTCCTTCAGTAGTGGATTGATTAGTTGCGTTTCGCCCGTGATTTTTTATTACAATTGAAGGTTCTTCAATTGTGGTTTTTTCCATGTAAAAAATCGTTTGTGTCAATTTATTGTTTATTCTGAAAAACAAACAATCTAAATCACTTTCGTAAGTGCTTGTTGATTTAGATTGTGTGTTTTGGATTATTGGGATTTGGAATATTTTAATCTTAATCTAATCACGAATCACTTAGGATTTTCAATTGATATCAGAGCAGGTCACTCTTTGTTTTATCACAACTACAGGAGTGTGATTTTGTGTGACTAGTATTATGGATTCTATTCGTGAAGGTAACTCAACTCATAGACCTCCTTTACTTGATGGTACAAACTATTCTTATTGGAAAACTCGTATGAGAGCATTTTTAAAATCCATCGATGAGAAAGTTTGGCACTGCGTGATCTATGGGTGGAGTGAATCTATTGTCACCATTGATGGTGTAGATATTCCTAAACCTCTTGATAAATGGGACACAACTGATTACCAAAACTCGAGTTGGAACAATAAGGCTCTCAATTCCTTGTTTTGCTCCGTCACACCTGAAGAATTTCGTCGTATTTGCACGTGTGAGGTAGCAAAAGAGGCTTGAGATATTCTTGAAACGATTCACGAAGGTACTACCTCTGTCAAAAGGTCAAAACTTCAACGTCTCACATCCGCCTTTGAAATCCTTTTTATGTGGGATGATGAGACGTTTGATGATTTCTATGCAAAACTCAGTGATATCGTTAATTCCTGTTTCACACTCGGTGAAAAAATCCCAGAAGCTAAAGTGGTTGGAAAAATTTTGAGGTCTTTACTCGAGAGGTTCCAATCAAAAGTGACAGCCATTGAGGAGGCTCAGAATGTTGATACCCTTAAGCTTGATCAATTGGTTGGAAACTTGCAGACTTATGAAGCCCACCAGATTTCAAAGAAAAAACAAAAAGAAAGTGTGGCTTTCACTAGTGCTCATGAGACTGCAAAAACTCCGGAGACTGAATTTGATTTAGAGTCTGAGATGACGGCTATGCTTACAAAACAGTTTAAAAAAATTTTGAAGAAAAAGAAGCCTAATTTCAGAGACCCTATTTCAAAATACAAGAGTAATGAAAAACCCAAAACTTTTCCACCAAAATTTGCTCAAAAAACTGAAAAGAAGATTGTAAAGGGGCAATGGGTAAAGTGCTATGAATGTCAAAGGTTTGGTTATATTGCCCTTGAATGCCCTTCGAAAAAGAATCGAAAGAAAGTTTACACTGTGACTTGGAATGATGAAAGCGGGTCGGAACAAGAACCCGAAGAACCTGAATCCAGTGAAGACGGGGATAGTGCTTTCATGGCTTTTTGGTCCTCTTTCGCTCAACCTCTTCCAAAGCCATCGGATTTAGCTCGTGGTCAGAACTTGCATCATGCTCTCACCTTTGATGGGACTAACTACCTGTATTGGAAAATCAGAATTAGAGCTTTTCTGAGAGCTTTTGAACCAGAAGGTTGGCAAGCCATTGAAGAAGATACAGAAAGTGCAGACAATCCAGGTAACCAGAGAGCCCTGATTACTATTCGTGGAGCAATTTCCTATGAAGAACAGCAACGAGTTGCTCATTGCACAAAGGCTAAAGACGCATGGGAAATTCTGAGCCAATTCCATGAAAGAGGAGATTCACCTTCCCCATCATCCAGCAACTTCCATGTCTTAATTGCTAGATTGGATGAAGTCAAGCAGAATGAAGAGCAACAAGAGGATGATGAAACATCTGAAGACAATGATGAGGTAAATGGTGAAGAACTACAACAAGCTTACGAAAAGTTGTACGAGGAATCTCTGAATTTGTCCAAAATCAACGACAAACTCTCTCTCAAGCTCAAAACATGTGAGAGTGAGAATGTCAGGCTGAAAGGAGAACTTGTAGCAGCAAAGCAGAATATCATCAAGCTCTCGAGTGATAGGCAAGACTTATGTGGAAAACTACTATCCTGTGAAACTGAAAGGAATGAACTTTTGAAGGTGTATTCCACATATGAAGAAAAGCTTGAAAGTCTTGAGATGTCACAAGCTAAATTGGAAGAGATAGTCTATCAGAAAGATGAAGAACTTTGTATTGCTAGAGCAACAATCTCCATGTGGAACAAAGGTTCCAAATCTCTAGAAGACATCCTTGGGTCTCAACAAATGGGTTGTGACAAAAGTGGGCTAGGCTATGGTGCAACAGCTCACAAGGGACAGGCCTCTACCTCACATAACCTGAAGACTCAAGCAAAAGGAAAGTTGAAGGTAGACCAGGATGATTCCTCTCTTCATCTACCGAAAGTGGGTAAGATCAACAAAAAGGAGGTAAAACCTGTTTTTATTTGTCATCATTATGGTAGGTATGGCCACATTCGTCCCTATTGCTATGAACTGTTTGGTAAGGTGTCTCAAAAGGGTAGAAATTCGAATATATTTTGGGTTAGGAGACAACCTTACATGTCTAGGCGGAATACCAAGATTCATGAGGGTGTTTACAACGCCAAGACATTGACCAAGACCAAAAGGATTTGGGTAAGGAAAGATGATTTGACTTGTTTAGTTGTTCACATTGCCTTAAAAGCACGTGACTCACACATGTGGTATCTTGATAGTGGCTGCTCTCGTCACATGTCCGGTAACAAATCCTACTTCACCTCTCTTGAAAAATATGAAGGAGGAATTGTTACCTTTGGAGATGGCGGCACTTCTAGAGTCATTGGTAAGGGCTCTATAAGTGTTGCTGGTCTTCCCAAACTGGATAATGCTCTACTTGTTGATGGTCTTAAAGCAAATCTTTTAAGCATTAGTCAAATGTGTGATTCCCATCATGAAGTATTGTTTTCAAAAAATAAATGTGAAATTTTGGATAAAAAGGGAAATACTGTCTTACATGGGGTTCGCACATCTGATAATTGCTATGGGATTGTTACTACTGATGATCTCACTTGTCACTCTGCCATCATAAGTAACATTGATTTGTGGCATCAAAGATTAGGTCACATGAATTTCAAAGACCTAACTAAGATAGCCAACAAAGAGCTTGTGAGAGGAGTACCTAAACTGGATAAGAATTTGAGCCATGTGTGTGGACCATGTCAACTTGGAAAGCAAACCCGTGCCCCTCATAAAAAGGTGAACAGCTTTACAACCAAACGTCCTCTTGAATTGGTTCACATGGATTTAATGGGTCCTACTCGCACTGAAAGCATTAGAGGTAAAAGATACAATTTTCTAATTATTGATGATTTTACTCGGTTTTCTTGGGTAAATTTTTTAAGGGAAAAATCTGATACGTTTGATGCTTTCCAAGCTTATTCCTTAAAATCCAAAATGAACAGGGTGTTTCCATTGGGCGTATCATAAGAATCCGAACTGATTATGGTCGTGAATTTGAAAATAGTTCGTTTTCAAATTTTTGTGATATGCATGGAATTAAGCATGAATTTTCTGCACCTATTACTCCACAACAAAATGGAGTGGTTGAGAGGAAGAATAGAGTTGTTCAAGAAATGGCTAGGGTTATGCTCCTTAGTAAGCAACTTCCTCCAAAGTTTTGGGCTGAAGCCCTAAATACTACGGTTTATGTCATAAATTGCGTGTATTTAAGGCCTGGCACTTTACAAACTCCATATGAATTGTGGAAGGGATTGAAACCTAATGTAAAATACTTCAAAACTTATGAGAGTAAGTGTTACATCTTCAAAGATAGAGAGCCCTTAGGCAAATTTGACTCCTGAAGTGATGAAGGTATTTTTCTAGGGTATTCAACCAACAGTAGGGCTTTTCGAGTCTATAACCTGCGAACTTCATCTTTAATGGAATCTATCAATGTGGTTATAGATGACACAGGTGCACCTACTCCAACAACAAATGAGGATGACAATGGTGAGGCTTCAATCTTGGATACTGAACCACAAAATCAAGGAGAAGCTGCGGTCCAATCACAAGAAATTGTTACAGCACCATCCTTACAGGTAAGTTCAAGTCCAAAGAGTGCTCAAAAGGACATCACTCCTGTTGCTTCTGTCACCACAAGTCCTGAACTTAAACCATCAGCAAGGGTGGCCCGAATCATCCAAATTCCAACGGTGATTGGAAGTGTTTCGGATCGAATGAAAACCCGAAGACAGATTCGGGATGAGGTATCCCATATGTGTTATGTTTCGTTAATTGAACCTAAGAATTTTAAAGAGGCCTTGCTAGATGATAGTTGGGTCAATGCCATGCATGAAGAATTAGGTCAATTTGAACGTAACAAAGTTTGGACTATAGTTCCCAGACCTAGAGACATGAATGTGATAGGTACCAAGTGGATCTTTAAAAATAAATCTGATGAGAATGGTACTGTTGTTAGGAATAAAGCTAGGTTGGTTGCTCAAGGCTACACACAAGTAGAGGGTGTTGACTATGATGAGACGTTTGCCCTAGTTGTACGTCTTGAATCTATTCGTATTTTGCTTGGTGTTACTTGTTTTCTTAGCTTTAAATTGTTTCAAATGGATGTGAAAAATACCTTTCTGAATAGGTACTTGAAAGAAGAGGCATATGTTGAGCAACCAAAAGGGTTTGAGGACCCTAAATGTCCTAATCATGTCTACAAGTTAGACAAGGTTTTGTATGGGTTGAAACAAACCCCTCGAGCTTGGTATGATAGACTTACTACCTTTCTTCTTGATAATGATTTTCAAAGGGGTAGTGCGGATAAGACCTTATTTGTGAAACATACTAAGTCTCATATTCTTGTTGCCCAGATATATGTTGATGATATTGTATTTGGATCTACTGCTAAATATCTTGTGAAATATTTTTCGGATTGCATGACACATGAGTTTGAGATGAACATGATGGGGGAGTTTTCGTATTTCTTAGGTCTTCAAATTAAACAGTCTCCTTCGGGTATGTTTGTTTCTTAGTCTAAGTATGCCAAAAATCTTGTGTCTAAGTTTGGTCTTGAGTCTGCCAAACATGCACGTACTCCCATGAGCACCAGTCTTCACCTCTCCAAAGATTCCTCTGGTATTGATGTTGACCCTACCCTTTATAGGAGTATGATAGGGAGTCTTTTGTATCTGATAGCCAGTCGTCCTGATATTTCGTTTAGTGTCGGTGTTTGTGCCCGTTACCAAGCCAGTCCTAAAGAGTCTCACCTTCTTGTGGTCAAACGCATCATCAAATATGTTAATGGGACCTTGGGGTATGGGGTTTGGTTTTTCACTGATACTATAGCTAAAATTACTGGTTTTTCTGATGCTGACTGGACAGGGTGTGCTGATGATAGGAAAAGTACATCCGAAGGGTGTTTTTACCTTGGGAATAATCTGGTTTCCTGGCATAGTAAAAAGCAAAATGCCAGCTCTCTTTCGATTGCTGAGGCTGAGTACATTGCTGCAGGGAGTTGTTGTGCATAAATGTTGTGGATGAAGCAAATGCTTCATGATTATGGGATAGAACAAAATACTTTCACTCTTTTTTGTGATAACACAAGTGCCATAAACATTTCAAAAAATCCTATCCAACACTCTTGCACCAAACATATTGACATTCGTCATCATTTTATTCGAGAGTTAGTGGAAGAGGGCCTTGTTGTTCTT
Source organism: Camellia lanceoleosa (assembly GCA_025200525.1). Classification (NCBI taxonomy): domain Eukaryota; kingdom Viridiplantae; phylum Streptophyta; class Magnoliopsida; order Ericales; family Theaceae; genus Camellia; species Camellia lanceoleosa. The sequence goes on along the minus strand of CM045761.1, from coordinate 166,347,076 downwards.
GAACATATACCCACTGAGCATCAAAAAGCTGATATTTTTACAAAACCCCTTGATTTTCTTCGGTTTGAGTTCCTTAGAAAGACCTTGGGTGTCATGCTCGATCACTAGAGTGTTACTTGTTCCTTGAGTAGGTGTAAGTGTTTTGCCTTATTTGTGCTTGGATGCTATAATCTCATTATCATTGATATCTGTTTTTCTTGCATCCAACTTTTTATGTACACTACTCATGCTGCTTACAAGATCTCATTGTTCATTGTTCATAGCTCATTTTGAATGCCCACGCTCATTAACCTCATGATCTCATTCTGTACACATCCTTGAGATAAACTGCTGCAAGGGTTTCCGCACCAGTGATCACAGTTCTCTATGGACCACTAACAGTGTTTCTTGTACTTTTATAGTGGACTTGACCGATATTAGTATATCATGGGTGATGTTGAGTCTTTTAACCATCTACCATCTGTATTCACTTCCACGGTTTCTCCCTCAGATCCTTGAAGTCCGGGCATTAGGAAAAGGCTACCTCAGAGACACCAAGCAGGCCATCCTTTATGACTTCATTCTTCTCTGGTTTGGTTTCCATACTCTTGAGCGTGAATGCCACCAGTGAGTGCCCACCAGAAAAAAATAAAAATAAAAATAAAAAGGACTCATTGATTGAGGGGGAGCCTTCGCATTTACTCAACAAATACCCCGTGATTCCTAGTGGTTTGACTTGTCTCTGTGATGTTCAGTTATTCTTGTTGGAGGTCCAGCCATCCGATCACTACTAGGATCAACTCTAGCTCAGTGGACTCTCATGGATTGCACACACACACTTTATTTTGTGAGCTCTCATGTTGGATTTTGAGTTGTACATTCTCATGTAGCTTATGATCACTAATTATATTTTATCTGCTTTGCTCATGATTTCCAGTGTCATTGTTTTTTTAAAACATTGCAAGTTTACAGAATTCATGAATTGCAGATTATTTTATCTTAGTATTCTTTTTGGCCAAATGTGATCATCTTCTCTTGTTCCAGGTCTCTCTTTTAGATATTGAGTATCTTGTTTTCATTTAAAAAAAAAAAAAAAACTTACCCGCTCGAGCGGATTGTTTCATGCTCGAACGTATTTTTTGGACTTGTAACACTTTGTTCTTGGTTTTACAGTTCTAGGAGAGGTCTTTTTGCGCTCGAGCTTCCTTATTCGCGCTCGAGCGGGTTCAGTTTGCCTTGTCTCACGCTCGAGTGCTCATACTTACGCTCGAGCGGACCAATTTTGTATAAAACTCCCTCTTTTGACTCTTCAGGTCAATTTTTTTTTCCTTTTTTCACATTCTCCGGCCTAGGGTTTGGCTTGTGCAACTATTGGGCTTGATTCCTCCTTCCTTCTTCCTCTTCCTTGCCGATTTCATCTTTGGTAAGTTGTTTCCTCTCTTCTTCTTTGTTTTTTTTTTTTTTTGTAATTTCGGCACTTTTGGAGGTTGTATTTCGAGGTTTTGGGTGTTTTGGGTTTCATTTTTTTTCTCTTTCTCTCACACACTTTCACTGAGTAATACTATCTTTCTCATGGTGCATTTCATTGTTGTGTCTTAGACCTAGGGTTTATGATTGTTCTTTTTTATGTGGTCTCATGTCTTCATGATTTTTGTTGGGTTTGAGTTCGAAGTGCTCTCTTGGGTATCAAATAGTGTGGATTTGGGGGGTATTGGTTCTATTTTACAAGCTCTTTGGTTTTATGCTTGATGTTTAGCATTGCACATTAGGGATTTCATTTCTTATACATCTATTGCCATTGTATGTTTGGAATGTTTTGTTAGAGTTTAACAATTGGGGATTTCATTTCCATATCCATATATTGCCATTGTGATATTGTCCTCTGTTTTCTCTATATTGTTCCATACATTGCTGTTTTTATTTTCATATCCCGTTGCCTTTGTGCCCTGTTTTCATTAATGGCTTTCTTCTATTGCTTATTAATGAACTGTTTAATGGACTAATGGTATTCTTTCTGTGGGGTTTGGTTTGGATTTGGGGGTTTGGTTGGGTATTCCTTGTCTGTCTGGCCTTTGTGTCTGTCTTACTCTTTTTAGGGTGTAGTTGTGTCTCCCTTCATCATGTCTGCCCCTAAGCGCCGAAAGGCCACAGTGTCTCGTCCTACCTTTAATACTGAGAGGTTTCAGACAGCCAAACAGGCCAAATTGTTCCATAAATCTTTTAAGGCTCGAACTGTTCACTTAGAACGTAATGTCCAGCCTAATACCTTCGAGTCCGTACATATCCGTCCATTATTTGACCCTCTTGGTGGTGATTTGGTGTTATCTTTTTCTGGGCGTCAAAATCTCGATTGGATTCGGGAATTTTACTGTAATATTGAGCAAATTAGTGACATCGAGCATTCTTTCATTACTTGGGTTCGGTCAAAATCCATTTCTGTCACACCTGATCTCATTCACCAGCTTCTTCAGATTGAGAGAATCTCTCCTGTGCACTATCCTTTCCCAGTTCCAGGCCGTCCTACCTGTGATTTTACTCATGTGACTGAGGTGTTATGTGGTGCTTCCCGTCCTTGGCCTCCCGGTGCATTGATTAAACAGTTTGAATTTTTTTCGGAGTTTAGATTGCTTAATCTTATTATTTGTGCCAACATTCTTGTGGCCAACCACTCCTCCGAAATTAATCAAGACCAAGACTTTGTTTTGTTTTGTCTTTCCCGTCACATGTCCATCGATCTTGCCACCTTGATTATTAAAAAGATTATAGGTGTTCTTGGGAATAAACAATTAGACCTTCCTTATGGTTGTCTGATCAACCGGTTTTTGTCTTCTCTTGAGATTCTGGTATTTGAGGATGATGAGTTTGCCTTCCCCTCCAGACCATTCACTAAAAAGACCGTGTCTCAAAGTCGGGCTCATGTTAAGGGGGAGTCCTCTCGAGCAGGTACTTCTGCAGGTGTAACCACTGGACTAGCTGAGGAGGCCGAGTTTGATGCTGCTGCTGCAGATGGTGAGGCGGCTGCTGTTCCACCTCGAGCTCTTCATGATCAGCTTCAGCATTTCGAGGAGGCTATGACCCAGCGATTAGACTTTCTGGATGCACGCTTCGATGCGTTTGATGGCCGTCTTGGTCACTTGGAGCAGACTGCCTTCCAGACTACCACTCAGTTAGCACACATCATTTCCCTACTTCAGATTCATCAGCCACCACCTCCTCCGGATGCATGATCTTTGTGTTTTCTTGTTGCTGAGTTTTTGGTACATTTGTACATGACTTTGGATATTGGTACATTTGTACATGACTTTGGATATTGGTACATCTTTTGTCATTTTGATATTTGGCTATTTTGATTGGCATGATACATTGGCATTTTGGATAACATTGGTATTTTGGATATTTGGATAGCATGCTATACATTTCAGTTTGCTTTGCTATTATTGTGGATATCATTGTATCTTTTTATCACTTCTTATGCTATTCCACAGTTTTGTTTTGTTTTGGTGTGTTGGTTATTTTTACACAGGTAAATGTTGGATAAAGTGGGATGGGTGGATTGTTCATGACAAGATTGTTTTAAGTTTAGAGTTTTTTTTTTCCTTTGTTTTTAATCTTGTCTAGTGCGTATGTTTAAGGAAAAATGTTTAGAAAGGTTGTGTCCGAGAATTGACAAAGGGGGAGATTGTTAGGTCCCTTTATTGTGAAATCCGGGTACAATACTTTGAGTTATTCAAATTGTAATTTTTCCTATATTTTTGTCTTTCCCACTCGAGCTGGATCATTGGCGCTCGAGCGGAGTTTTTGGTCTCCAAGTATTTTGCCAGGTCTGTAAAAGTACTGAAGTGTGTGATTTCGCACTCGAGCGGGCTCTCAAGCGCTTGAGCGGACCACTGCTTTGTCATACGCATTTTTTGCTGAAGCCGCTCGAGCGGGATGTTGGGCGCTCGAGCGGAGATCGCAGACTCAGTTGCCTATTTATATCTGTTTAGGATGTTTTTAGGGTTAAGTTTTTCAGATCTACTTTGAGGTTTTCTAAGGTGTTCTTGTGGAGAGATTCTGGAGAGTTTTCCTTGATGTTTTGAGAGAGTTCTTCACTCATGATCTAAGATTCATACATCAAGGAGTTTGATACTTTAAATTCAAGAGAGAGTTATCTTCGGTGGATTCCGAAGATTCAAACGTATAGTTTCAAAAGGCGTTTGATTCTGTACGTAGTCATTAATTCGACAATTGAAGATTGTGGATTCAACTTCAGGATTGATCAATTCTGAGACGAAAGCGTGGTGAAAGAGTTACAGAAGATTCGAAGGTAAATTGACTGAGTTGGGTAATTTGTGTATTATCTTTGTAATCTTTCTTCCTTTAGTAGTGGATTGATTAGTGGCATTTCGCCGTGGTTTTTTATTACAATTGAAGATTCTTCAATTGTGGTTTTTTCCATGTAAAAAATCGTTTGTGTCGATTTATTGTTTATTCCGAAAAATAAACAATCTAAATCATTTTCGTAAGTGCTTGTTGATTTAGATTGTGTGTTTTGGATTATTGGGATTTGGAATATTTTAATCTTGATCTAATCACGAATCACTTAGGATTTTCAAAAATGAAACTGAGTTATGACAATTTCCATCTAAGCAAGCAGTAACTAATTCTTCCAATCCAAAATAGATGTATCCACCATGTTCCCATTTTCATCTCCACTTCTCCCTTCATGCTTCTTGTTTTTCTGTAAATCCAAACTCCAAATAATGTGTCCAAGGATTTGGCAGCTAAAACTAAGTTAACAATGACAATATAATGGATTACCTGATATTGAAAGCACTACAAAATTTTATAGAAAAAATGAAGTTTTTCAATTTAAGTCAACAATAGGAAATTTTAAAAACTATGTCACACTCGATTAAAACTATTTCATAAGAGTCTTCAATTTTGTAGAGTATAAGCAAAGATATATTCACAGTAAGTTATAAACACCAAACAAAGCACACCTGTATTGGCCTACTGCTACCAATCACAAATGAGATTCAGCGGTCTTGAAGAAAAAGAAAATATATATATATAGAGAGAGAGAGAGAGAGAGAATAAGAAATGGACCATAGCAACTACAAAAAAAGAACCATGCTCATCTTTAGAAACTTTACACTAAAATAGGTTATGCATGCTCCAAAAAGTAATGATTGAAGAACCATACCATTTGTGATACATTTTGTGTTCCCATTCTGCGTGGCTTTCATTTTCTTTTTTGTTAAGACACCTTAGCCTTTTCTTTTTCCTTTTGAAAAAGAAATAAAATTTATTAACAAAATAAAAAGAAATAAAGGTCCCGCTCATCGTGGATTGCAATGCTAACATTTCAATCTCGAAAAAATTGAACCTGTATATAGTAAGAATTTACACAGATGTAGAGATAGCTATAGAAATTGATATATAATTAAAACTCAAAGCACTAAAAAGCAAACAATTCAACAACAGTAACAACAACTCAAAGCCTAATGAACCACTAACAGTAGCACAGCAACCACAGCAGCAAATAACTCAACAATAGCAACAGAAACTCAAAACCACCACACCAAGAAAAGATAATCAAGCGAGCAGAGCAAAAAACCCCCAAAACAGAGCAAAACCCCAAAAAATAGCACACAACATCGGAAAAATTAGCAATCGGCGAGAATGAAGACCCAAGACAACTCCCGAGTTATTAAAAATTGAAAACAACTCCATTAACTGAGAATGAAGCTCCACTGATATGAAGATTTTAGCCAAATTGCCACTGACACCTTGAAACACATCACAAATCAGTAATGGATGTATTATATATATACATCTTCAATCCTTTATGAAGATGTATTATATATATATATATGAAGATGTATTATATATATAATGGATGTATTATATAATATATATATACATCTTCAATCCTTTTTCCTTTTTTTTTTTATCGTCAAATTTAAATTTGATAAAAAAAACATGCTCAAAATTCATCTCCAATCCATTCATCAAATGTTCATCAAATTAAGATATATATATATATATATATTTTTATCAAATTAGGAATTCATCAAATCCTTCATCAAATTAGAAGTTAATGAAAATTTAAAAAATGAAGCATTGGAGGTGATTTTTTTTCCCATCAAATTTGATGAAAAAAGAAATTTGGGATAAGCGTGGAACTTCAAAAAATATTTTAATAAAAATTTGATAAAAGGATTGGAATATTTCATATCAAATGAAGCTTTTAACTCAAATTTAGAATCAAATTAGATGGGAAAAAAAAATAATAAAGGGTTATCTCTGTAGAAGTAGCAAGCAAGCAACTAAATTTCAATTGTAGATTCAAGAAATGCTAAACAAAATTTTAAAAGAAGAGTAAGATATATCAAACTTTTTTTTTCTAAACCCCTGCATTTATTTGTTAGCAACCAGAGGAAAAGGGTAAGATCTCTTTCAGCATAGACAGCTAAATATATGATGAACAAATTATAGAGAGACACAAAAGCTAATCAATTGCTAAAATAAAAATGGATGTGTATATATATATATAGAATGGACAATTGCTATCCATTATATATACATCCATTGCTATAAAAATATATATAATGGATAGTAATCAACGATCTATATATAATGGATGTATTATATATATAGCTAAATATATATATATATATTGATTATATATACATCCATTCTATATATATATCCATTATATACACTCTCTATATCCATTCTAAACCCTTGATTGCAATATTTCAAAATCAATGTATAATATGACTACTAAAGATACAATTTTTTAAAATCAAATAAGCATAATTAATCCACAACCAAGAGGCCAAATATGTATTCCAGAGGCAACCAAATGAGCAAATTGCCTGAACAATAATTTCAATAAACACACAACCCAATTTCCATTTGACTCGAAATCCAATAAAGTAGTAATATAATATAATCCCCAAAAGATGAAATCAGAGAGTCTTAAACCCAATACCACATAGAAGTACAAAACACAAAATTCAAATTTGAAAAGCAAAAACCCAAAAAGGGAAAAGGGTATTACTATTATAGTATACAAAGAAAAGAAAATACCTGTACTGAACCCCCATCTTAATACCGAGCGACATGTCAACACCGCAACAAATTTTAGCAATGGCGAAAATACTTGGAAGAGTCATCAAGAACGCACCTAAAAGGCCTAATCCCGACTTCTCGACCAAACCCAAAAGTCGCCTCATACACGCTCTCGATGATCGCCCTTGGAGATCTCAACCGAGTCTAAAGATCGGGCCTAGAATTG